>CAJUYH010002181.1:0-41845 GCA_910591685.1 Galerucella tenella | reverse complement strand
CCTTTACTGAAATTGGTGATTTCTCCTTTCGAATTGCAAACTAAAATGGTTGGTTCTATCTTACCCCGTTAAACTTAGAAGTGTAATGTCCTTCGTGGCATGTAGCCTGGGAAGTAGTTGTTGCTTCTTAGTCTACGGTCTTTGTTCTTTGATTTTCAAAGACTCTGTTAGGCATTATAATAGTATTAAACTATTACCTTTGACATCTATCAAATAATAGATGGTTGAGAAAATTTTGCAAGAGACACAATTTAACGTTTAAGTCTGTTTGTGGCGACTAGTGATGTAGAATCTGAAATGAGTGACAACAAGCTCCTAATATTTCCAGCGTTAGTGAAGCTTGTGATAATTTATAAAAATCTTCAATATAAGTGTTTTATCCCAGATAGTTGGATACGCCACTGAGAGAAATTGAATTTTTTTTCCTGTATGCCAAAGAAATTGTTTTGCCAGCTATTTTATCAATACCATTTCTGAATTAGATTTGTATAGTAAGTATTGTGAGCCATAATTGAAGGTCTATAGTGAACAAATAACACAAAATGTTTCGAAAAGAATCAGTTTGTCGAGGAATGTCTAAATGGATATGCTGCTCTTTAATAAACTTAACGATAGGATGTAGAATTATTGGCTCCATAGGAATCGTAAGTATGATAATGTATAAAAGTAAAATAAAGTTATTGTCGACTTTCTTCAACAAGCTGTGTATACTGCTGGTATAAAAAATTATCTAATGTTTGCAGTAAATATTAACAATGTGATCTGAGTGGAAGCAAACTATGAAATTTCATTCCACATCTGCATCCATTGTGGAAAAAAATGTTTTGATTGATTATAGTGAAATATGTTCTGCAATTTCTTCAAAAGCTGAACAAATTATACATGATGGAAATGTCACTAACAATTGTGTTTTCAATTTCAATTGATGAATTATAAAGCTGAACCTTTTTATTTAGATTTGGTAGATTTTTGTTGATATTTTGAATACTTACATTATTCCAAATTGTTTCATTGAATGAATATGACTGATATAAAGAGTTGGTTCAAGAAATAACCTTCATAAATATAGCACGACCTTGAGAAATTGTCGACTATTTTTATTGCTTCTAAATTTCTATTTGTTTATTAATTTGATTCGACATTATTATAAAATACAGTCGAAATTTAGAAATTATATCAAGGTCTTGTTATATTACCCTTAATAATATTTGAACAAATTATTTTCAGATGATTTCGTTATGGATGGTCATAGTGTTTGCTAATGATAAATTCCTATATAGTGAATCTAACTATGAAGTTAGCAGGAAGACAGCCATATTTCTTGGTTTAGAATGGGAACATTTCCACAAAAATGCCAGTATAAAGGAAGAAAATGATCCGGAAGGTGAATATTAATAGGTAGTTTGAAGATCTGGATAAGCAAAGCACTGAAAAAATGTGATTTTTAACATCCTCTTACTCAATAAATATTCTTATAGAGATCTATAGGTTTTGTGTAGATTTTGTCACTATTTTCTGGCAGCACGGAAGCTGCACTATTAATTAACAACCCAAAACTGAATGTGAAGATTCACATATAAACTTTTGGAATTGTGGAGTTAATTGTAGATACATAATTCCATTAATTAACCAAATCTTTGAAAAATGATAAAATACACCAAAATATACTAATTTATTCGATTTTAGGGAAAATGTTATCAATTGTCATAATATTTTACTCCTTCTCATTACTTGGTGTAAACCTGCTACTGGTTATAGCAACTTTAAGGGTGAGTTAAATTTTTTAATAATTTCGTATGAAAAATAAATTTTAAGAAGCTTTCAAAACTGTCGGTTATGAAATCAACCTCGGAATAAGTAAAAAGCACAATAGAAATTGACAATTTTAAATTTTGAGAAACATAAAAGTAATTCAAGAATTAAAATTAAGAAAAGCATAATGGAAATTAAATTTACCTTCAATTTTGTATTAAAATACAATAATCAAATTCTCCATCGTAAATTCTTATTAAATATTCCAAAATTTTAATGATTGAATTCTCATATGATTTTCATAATCTTAAATCGACAATTCCTATTATGTTATTGGTAATTGAAATACGTGATTTAAACTAATGAAATACATAATTTTAATTTTTTAATCAATTACGGAGTAAAAGCTTTTGAGGAGAAATCTATTTTCATTTTGCTCTTCATAGTGATTTTATTAAATGCCAAAACGGTTCACCATACATTTTGGTATTAGGAATACATGCTACTGCATATTACTTAATATATTTGGTATAGTTCATTTCACGATCTAAGAAACTGACTTGACTTGATGCAATAAAACTATAAAATTTTCGGATTTACCGTGCAGAGCCTCACTATACTATAATACATTGCAATAAAATAGAGTATTATTTATAATAAGAATTACCCAAAAGTCATAAATTTTTCAGGTAATATCTAATTGATTATTCGCCAACAAAATAAATACGACCCTGTCCCGGCTGATACTTTTATGGCTTTCTACTGGTATTTTTTCGCGAGATCCCGTTGATATAACGGGAACTGTTATTCAGTTTCCACTGCATTTTTGCTATACAACGGTAATAGGGGAGTATGTTAATGACGTAATTTGTGACGCAATAAGTTATAAAACGAGATCTCTTTCAGTTCCCGCACCTAGGAGTATGGTTACTGGCGGTTATAGAAATTTAATTGACAGGAGTGACATTTGAAAATTAGAAATTTGATTGAAATTTCAGTGTAATATCAAAGATAATTCATTATTTTATGTATAATATCCACGGAGCTAGTAACTGCGTAAAAGTGTTTATTTACATTCTAAAAAGCTGAAAAAACACCGTTTCATTATATTTGCTTAAACAATCCATAGGATTCACCCTAGGGTGAAAATAATCATCCGAAACTCGTGGCCTAACTGAACTATGCAACGTTACTTGTGATGACATAACTACGAGAAGGCTAGTACCAAAAAAATCGTCAATTATAGTTAAAACTGAAAAAAACATTTTTCAAACAATAGGAACAATGAAACCATAAGAAATTTCGTAACTCGTCACTTTTTATTGAGGTTATGTTTATTTATTATTGTTGTGAAGTTAATTCTATCCGGTTAACCGGTTGATTTTCGCGAGAGATCATGAACGATAACAACCTTTAAAATTTCTTTGGTGGGGGTATAACCGCTCTGTAACCGACTTCACATCAACGGTATCTGACGAAAAAGTACTTTACATGTCATTATCTCATCCCATCTCAGATCAGGTCAGTTTCTTTGATCGTAAAAAGAACTATACCTACAAAATAATATATTATATACCACGAGGCTGAGGTAGTCCTTTTAATCCCGAAGGAAAAGTTTATGGCCCGACCAAAGGGAGTGCCATAATTTTCCTGAGGGATTAAGAATACTACTCCAGGTATATACAATATTTTGCGTACTTCCGGAAATAAAACGTATATGAAATAGGAGAAAAGTACGTCAAAATTCCGTTAATTTGCAATAAACTCCCTATCATTTATGAGAAAGTCAAAGAATTCTAAAATCTTGACAAAAGTTACCATAAGTAGTAACTTTGCAACAAGTTGGCGTCCGGTTATTATATTATTGAGTGAGTTATTTGGTTTTCAATGATGATTGTTTATTAGATAAAGATGTCTATTACATAGATTTTAAATAAAAAACAATCACAAAATTTGCCTGCTAGCTAATACCTACGTTTAAAAACAAATTATACCGAATTTTGATTATTTATTAGCAGTTTTATTCTTCCGGTTATAGGTTATATTATATATTCTTCATGTTATACTTCAATACCTGTCAAAATGGACTGAAGTTGTTATTATTTTTTTCAGTATGATTGGTGTTTTGCATTAGCTTGGTTGGTGTTTGAAGCTTTAAGTTGTCTATCCAAATTTGGTTCATTCATGTTTCAATTAATAAACGATTCGGACGCATTAGGATCGGTTTCTTTTGTTGGTTCAATTTTTACTTCAAGTAAGTATAAAAGAAAAAATTAATATTCAGTAAATATTCACTGTACTCTAAGGAAGCACATGTATAAATACAATTGGCATCCCATCTATCGTCATATATGAAAAAGGAAGAAACAGCCTCACATTATATTAGAATGCATTGTCTCCTTGAAGATATGTACTCGTAGTACTATAGTATAAAAGGTAGGATTTCTCGAAGAAGTACCTAGTGAAAAGACTGTTGAGGCTAATAAGAACTAATTGTCTAGTTGTCAAATTTTTTCGTTGTGTCAGATATTACTAGTTGATCTTGATAACGGTAGCTGGAACGCTACCGAAACGTCGAAATAAAAAATTAAAAACATTATTGTGGTTTGACTCCCAAAAAAATAAGAGAAAGTAGTATATTAAAGAATAAGTGGATATTGAGGTCCTTAAAACACGCGCGATTTTTCGAGCAGGTGTTTTAAAGACCAGTTATCCACAAATACTTTACGCTATTTTTTATTATTGATGCACTTTGAAATTATAAATACTGGTCTATAACTACTACAAATGGGAATCATGAAAATAAGAACTAAATGTCAAATGGTTGAATGAATTCGTGATGTATATGATGTATACCTTGCGTTGTCATGGAAATGAGAAAAACATAAACTAATTTGTATTTTGAAGGAAGTTCAACCTTATTGAGTTCTGTGTATGTCAATAGTATTAATTTAAATACCATTTCATAAGATTTGAAAAATCAAAATGTTAATATTTCAAGCAATACCAACGGCATTTTCCATTTTAATTTATAAATTTGACATTGTTAAATATTGTTCGAATAAAAGTTTTGACGTTACAAACTACACCTGTCTGATTAATAATAAAAAAATTGTCATCTAGACATGATTTAGACCATAGATTTAGGGCCGAATTCATAGACGTCACTCACCGTCAATTTACACTCAATCTGTACTCGAATCGACACTCATGCTCAATTTGGAATCCAGAAACAAGAAATACTCAAATCGACACTACAATTGTAGTGTATAAATGAGTTTATTTTGAGGGTAACTAGTTGGTCCCTACATATTATCAACATAACCTCATATTTTTGTGTTTGAAGCAATTAATAACGACGTCTATAAAGGTTTTTATAATTGATTTCCAATTTATTGTATTTGAATGGCTGATTTATACGAGTTTATTCAATATGTCGAAAAAGATGAAGCTTATTTGCCTATTTCACGGTGAGTAAAATTAATAGTCAAATTCATTCACAGGCATTTTATGAATTGAAATATTGACTAGTACTTAAGTTTTATTATTATTTCCATAAAAATATACATTATTCCATGAACTGTTTTTTGTTGTGTTCTAAAATAATTCTTTCAGCTGCCAATTTTACTTTTTCAGCTTCTAACCGTCTCTGTCTCTCATTTTCCATTCGCATCATGTGAAATTCTTCATCTTGCTTCTCAAGTTTTTTTAACCGGGCTACACATGCTGCCAGCTCAGTATCAACTGCATACCCCCTTTTTTGCCCTTTTCTCAAAAGAGAGCTCCTTGTCGTAGCTGTAAAGCAGAGGAAGAATATTAACAAATTTGAAATTCAGAGAAAAGATATGAGGCTTAGCATAGCCACGTCGCTATCAATGACATCTATTTCGATGTCTACACAATCTAAAATGACATCGGTAGCATCATCATTAGGCGGTGCTTGAATAATTCCACCGCCAGTTGCCATTCTCTGCTGTTTTTCTTTTGATAGCTCCTTTTTCCTTCTGCATTTTATGTTCTCCTATGCTTTTTGAAGTTGTTGTGGAGTTTGATGTCAAGTCAAATCCAATAATTATTACTTTTGTAAAAGTTAGGTCATGGTAATACTGGATGGGAATGAAATTTGCTATTATTCAATACTACTTACGTTTGTGTGATCCGGTACAGAATTAAATTTTGTAGTGATAATAGCCCACGTTTTCTTTTTTTCGGATGCATCCACTAAATCCGTTTTCTTGCACTCTATAATATTTTCATATTGAGCCACTAACTCCGTTAAATATATTTTTTCACTTGGTGTTATATATTTCTTTTGTTCGCTCATATTCATTCAATGAATGATAAAGTTTTTAATATAATTTTTGAGGTTATCTATATTCGGGGAATAGATACACAAGTGAAATGATTAATATGAATTGTCAAATTTAGTTCAAATAAACCAAAAATTACAATGTTGACAGCTCGAAACAGAAACTAGTGCACTACAATCTCTACTCACATGAGTTACTCAACCTACATGGTTTTTGAATACCAAAATTGAGGGTGAGTTCCACTCACTCTCAAACGAGTCGCGATTTGAGTGTAAAAGGAGTGTAGTAGTAGTGTCGTTTCTGAATTCGGCCCTAAGACTTCGTTTCTCGAGTTGTTGATGTTGCCACGGTAACTTTAAAACACGCGCGTTTTTTAAACAGCTGAGGCGTGCTTTAAATAGGTAAAATGGTACACCAATAAAAAAAAGAATAAGTAATGCCACAAAGATGTTACAGAAGATATAATATAGTCTCTTCACATGGTACAATCAAGAACATTAAAGATTGAGGTTCAAAATATTCTAAGACTCCAACTTCGCTTTTGACTTTTGGCAATCATCTAAATATCACAATTTACGACCTTTTTGAAAGAATTTTGCCTGAAACGGAACCCAGCAACAGTCGAGCGACAAGGCAAGGGTAGGCCTGGTTATAGTCTATTTAAATTAATAGTATTTAATTATCTCTCATTTGGGAGGAAAAAGAAAAAAAAGTTTATAGAAATGGTCAAAAAAAAGGATGTATGATAAAAATACAAAAAGATAGATATTTGTGAATTTGATCCTATTTAAAATAATTTTAAATAGTCCGCCACTGGCGATCTCTTGCACAGCAGTTATTGGCCATATGATTTATTGCAGTTGGCCCATTAATTTTATGATTGCCGGCAAAAGTGAAGACGATATACTTTGAGACAAACTATACCGAACAATTAATTTTCAAGATAATTAATTCGATCCATACTTAAGTATGTGTATACTTGTATGGTTACACTTTCGTATTGTAATGATGTAACATCGTAATGATTTATCATTTTGTTTTCGACATTTCAGTCATTGCAGTTTGGTGGTGGTGGGTGGTGCTTTTTGCAACAATTTCCTGGAAAAATCAGAAACATTTTAATTTGGAAAGTGAGATGATTTCTATGTATAATTCCACGTTTCGCAGGAACGACGTGTCGGAAAATACAGTGGATGAAGTGTTAACTGCAAGAATATGTATTTATGAAAATCATTAGAATAGAAAAAAATAAAAAAGCCAAGCATTTCAGTTTCACTTTAATGTCTAATTGAAGAAAAATATTAAGTATTGTTTTTAACACATAGATCTATTGAAAATATGTATTTTAAAATCTACGACAATGAATTTTTTAAATGTTATTGTTTTAATCAATAAAATACAATTTTTAATGCTTATCCACTTATTATCCATTCTTATTTGCACAAATTGCTTTATATAAATTTGTTGTTCAGAATCATGGAAGGGGATGTGAAATCGATATACAGGGTGGTCCGTAAGTAATGGTCCAAAGTGAAATGGAAGATTCTTCGCATAAAAATATTACAATTTAACGCAACTTATTTCAATAAAATATCGATGATAAGATGATGATAAGATGATATGACACAGGGTGCAAAGTTGAAATGACAAAAATGTTTTTCTCAGTAAATTGGAAGATTTTGGATATACAAACGTAAAAATTTGAAGATATGGGTCTAAGGCTCTGGGAAATCATAATATGTTATCCATTTCGATGTATTTTCTTGAGGGCGTCAAAAAAGCTATGTGGTTGGTGCAGCTGTGCGATTAACCTATTTATAACATACCAAAGACATTAAATAATTTGCAATAATATTGTCATAGATTTCGAAAGCGCATTCCTTAGTAACAGCCCGGCTCCGAAAGCGTAGAGCTGTTACCTTAAAGCAACATCCTTGAGGAAAGTTGAGGAAAAACATTTTTGACATTCCATGTTTGCCACTATGTATCTTTTTTATCGTCAATATGTTAATATATTAAAGGAAGTTGCGTCAGATTGTTACATCTTCCATTTTACTTTGGTCCATTACTTACGGACCACTCTGTATATCAAAAACTTGACGACAGAAAATAATCAACCAATCCTAAGCATTGAGTTCATGCTGTTATATTGACCATTCAAGAATGACGTCACTGTCAGGTCGACCATATTGTTCAGGGGGGCACATGTCATTTTGTATTTAATTTTCTATGTTTACTTTAATTGACAATTAATTCTTAAAGGTATCTAAGTTGTCTTCGTCTTCTAATGCTGCATGTGAAGTATGGAATGAGAGGAGGAAGAGATAGGGTTCGGCTTCCGGTGTAAGTAGATGAAAAAGATTAAGTAAATCAAATAATGAAATGCCAAGAGTGCTTCATTGGTATAATGCCTGTGAACTATGATATGCTACTCCGCTGCAGGCTGTACAGATTCAACGACGGTCTTTCCCAGAGGTAACCCATCCAAGTACTAACGGCGCTCGACTCTGCTTTACTGTAATTATCGCATCAAAGACGTTTCACTAAAGTGGTGGGTGGATCTGATCTTATTTATTCGTAAGTTGGTGAGCTAGAAGTAGCAAAATTGTTCCATAAAATCACATCTCATTCAACTTATGTATTTCAAGCAATAAATTGAGTCCGAAAAGTGTCACAACCATGAAAACCTCTAGGAAATGTTATAACAACGGGGATGGGCTCATTGATGAATAGAAAGAATTATGCAGTATATCCAAATTATTTTTGGTTAGGCTAATGGAACCGTAAGGATCCGCAGTCAATATCACAACCTCACACACACACACACATCCAAATTATTTAAAAAAACGCGGATCTTGCAGCTTGCAATAATTGAAAAAACATGGTGACTAATATTTTTAAAAGTTTCATTTTTTTTAATGATCTTTCTGGGTGAGATTAAATACGGCAAAATAGAGAACAGTAAAAATCAACAAAATTGTAATGGTCATTAGATTAAGTCAAACTGAAAGCCAGCACCTAGGTGGCACGGCATGAAACCGTATTAAAACGAAAGCAATCGTTGATGATGAGCCCCCCCGGGGGGCTAAATATGTAAACTAATGATGAGGCCCCCTAGGAGTTGACTAGCTGTTACGTCTTACGGTAGTGCTTATACAAGACCATATACGGCTCGTTTTAGTAGGTTTTTAGGTAAGTATTAGGACAATGATCCTAGCAATTTTATTGTAAAAAAATATATAACATATGAATCTCAAAAAAGATAAGGGTAACGTTTATCATGTTTATAAAAAACAGAAACTATTAGTGTGGCTTTAAATAAAAAAATTACAGATTTTGTGAAAATTATAAATTTGTACATACTTGAAATTGAAAGTGATGTATTGAGCAATTTAATAGCATTTAAAACACGACAAATAATAGTATACAGAATGGCCCAAAAGTCTGTAAACGGCCAATTATCAAAGGTAATAACCACGAGTGCTTCAAATTTTATCGATAATTTTTCCTTTTCCACGAAAACTTGTTTATTTGTCAAAAATATGAAAACAAACAGATTGATAAAATCACGAGTCCGTTAGGACGAGGGATTTTATCTAAATTCGGTCTGTTTGAATGTTTTTGCCTTAAATAAACAAGTTTGAGTGATGAAAATAAAAAATTATGTGATACAATTTGAAGAGCGAGTTGTATTTAGGAAGATTATTTTTTTCAACAATTTAAAATTTTGTATTAAATACTGTTCAATATTCTCTTGGGTGATGGCACTGAATCGGTTTGTGTTCATTTTTCAATAAGCTTGGAAGCACTTTTAGTTGTCAATAATGACAAATTCAAAGTAGAATTTTGACGTTTCAATGTAAACAAGGTATTATCGATAAGGAAGCAGTTTTATCAGTATAATACCGAATGATTGGCTAGAATAATGTATTGCTATTGGTTAAAACCACCAAAATGTCAGATTTTGACAAGTGAAAAAAATAATCGATAATAATACAACAAGTGTGTTAATGATTATCGAAATACAAATTTCTTCGATTTTGAGAAACAAATTGAAGAAATTTTCGATAATCATTAATTACACGAGTTGTATTTGTCAAGATTATTTCTTGATACAATGATTCTGACGTTTCTTTAATAATTTGACATTTTCTGTCAGTCACTAGATTTTTAATATCGAATAAAACAACTAATGACAACGCGAAAAACACAGATAGGAAAATTGCATGTATCCAATCAGGTGCCGAAATACAAAATCGAAAACATGGTGTTTTCAGATATCAATCCTCATATTTAAACCAATCGAAGGCGCGTATTTTGTATTGAGTGGAATAATCTCGTAAATTGCTCGTCCTAATTGTACAAAATTTGGGGTACACCTATTTTGGGATACGTAGATTCCAGATTTAATATTAATTAGCAATGTTGTCAGATTTACCGCTTCTCTTATATTATTGCTAACTTTGTTAGAACTTTAGTTCTTTATGTTAGGTTGGAGCGAGGAAAAAATCTGACCGAGCGAGAGGGGTCGCGACGCAAATGATCTGACCGTTACGTTACGTTGATACGTTATGTGCCTCGACTCGGCCGGCGAGCTGATTATTGCTTAAAATGAACTAAAGTGCTTACCGTGTGTCCCGCGACGCATTCTTTTTTTTAATTCATCACCCTGTACATTCAGTTATTCTTGGAATCTCCCATTCAATACGATTTAATTTAGAATAGAAGATCTCAAATACATGAAACAGTGCAAAATATCTAGATTTGAAGAAATTTGAATGTAGAATACTGTGTTTTTGTTAATTGGGCCTTTCTTTGTCGAAGGAAATTTGAAGTCAGATAAATATGATCCTCTACTTAAAAATTAAATTGTACCTATACTGAGAAACTTGCTTAGAGCCAATTTTAAATAGATATTATTTCAGCAAGCTTGAGCTCAAGCTCATTTTGGTGTAAATGTTCGGCGTTACTTGGATGAGATATTTACCGGACGATGGATTGTTAGACGAGGTAGAATTGAATGGCCTCCACGTTCACCTGATTTCAATCCTGAAGATTATTTTATTTGGGGATACTTAAAAAATTCAGTTTACAAATAGGCGTTGCCAGACTTATGTTTTATGTATTTTAGACTTTCCAGACTACACAAAATCATAAGTGTTACATATGGTTGAGCTCGTCTTGAATAGGAGATTCCAATAATGATTGAACATACAGGGTGATGAATTTGAAAGGCAAAGTTACTAATAATATAAGATAGACGGCAAATCTGGCAACATTGAAAATATCAAATCTGTATCCCAAAACAGGTGTACCCCAAATTTTGTACAATTGGGACCAGCAATTTACGAGATAATTGTCCGTTTCCAGACTTTTGGACCACTCTGTATTAAGTACCAAATGTCAAAAACGTTACTTTAGTCACGAGGTTTCTGAAACGAGTGACTTAAGATGTTGCATAGAGTAGTGTATAGTTACAGTAGTGACAGTGTAATTCAAATTTTATTTTTATATAAATATTTAAAAGAATACAGACGTAAAATATATAGTTGAAATAATACCCTTCTTGGTGTGCGTCATCGATTGTTAATGTCCTTCTAACACATTACGTAGGAAGAAATGGAAAAAAAGGCAGGTCTGTGATTAATCCCAATCAAAATATCTCAATAATGAACGTTTAAATGTATTACAAATCTTAACCCTAATCTTTGACTTACAAAAATTTGATTGGTTGATGTTTAGATTACGCGCAAGCTCAACCTATCAATCGAGAATTTAAAATACTATGAAGGCGTTACTTTCGTAGCGGCAATGTGTCTGACGTCTTTTTCTACTGTCACACTGACAGTTCTCGACAGGTCTGTACTTTGTTGTTTACGGTCAATTATTATTTATGAAAAGTGAATATTAATCTTATTGATT
Source organism: Galerucella tenella (assembly GCA_910591685.1). NCBI lineage: Eukaryota > Metazoa > Arthropoda > Insecta > Coleoptera > Chrysomelidae > Galerucella > Galerucella tenella. The sequence continues at coordinate 29,861 of CAJUYH010002181.1, read as the reverse complement.
TATTTATTCAAATAATACAAAAATATGCATGGATACACGGAAAAACATCAGTGTTTTGAAAGTTTTCAAGTATTTCCAGTTAGAAAAAGAAGCTGGTGATTATTAATTGCATAGCCTTCTCTAATTTGGCTGAATACGATCCTGATGATTTTATTTATCAAATTTAAGGTTAACTTTATGTCAAAATAGCAAATAAAATAAACGACATGCCGAAAACCCGGATATACGTCACAATCGATGACGCACACCAAGAAGGGTATTAGTTCAACAGAAGCACTCGTGAGTTGTACAGAAAAAAAGTACAAAATACTTAAGAGAAGAATTGGGGGCAACGGTAGGATTACAGAGTACCTACAGTGCCTGCGGGGAGAAAAAATTAGTTACAAGGTGATACCCATTTTGCTTCAAACCAGATACCAGCGAATAAGCTGAACGTGTGAATACACGTAATACGAGAGATCAGAGATAAAAATAAGAATAATAATAATAATTGCAAGATTAATATTGAAATTAAGACACCACAAAGGGAAGTGCGAAAGGTAGAAGAAAAAAGAAGAATTAAAGGAAATGATTGAATGTTTTTAATGTTTAAGTAAAGAAAAAACTACAGCTTGGCAAGATCACAATATTTTGTTTTGCAACGTCATCGTCTTTTAATCGTAAATAGACTATACCACAATCATTTTACAATTTCATTGGATATTCCACTTCACTGGAATTTTTTTGATTTACTATAATAAATAAATCACTTGTCGAACATTTCTTCTCACCACCTTGGCTTTGAGAGAATAAGGTATTGATTGATTGTTCGTTGGCACTTCATTAATCATCCAAAAAATCAATTTGGTTTGAGCTGCTTGAAATCTTCCAGATGATACTTTCCTTTTACAGTAATCAAACCTTTAATTAGAATTGCTTTAAATATAACGTAAATTTAACTATAGTTTCATTTATTTTAAATAATAGTTAGTCGAAGGAATACTTTTAAGAGATATTCCTTCTGTTGAAGTTCAAATTTCGGCTGTACAAAGATAGTATCACACATTTTAAACGCTTATGAAAAATAAGATGGGCAGAAATGGCTTTCGAGGGAAAAGTTTTCTACTGTAATTTGTTCAGCTTTTTGTTAATTCTCCATTGACAATTCAGAATTACGACTGATTTTTCATTGGAACACCCCGTACTTTCTTACATTATTTCAAATTCTTCCACTTCCCAAAAGTGTATGATTTCTTATAATTCGGATGAATACTAACATGGCCAATAAAGAAAGAGTGTTGTATAGTTCATATTATACCCTTCTGGGTGTGCGTCATTGTTTGTGACGTATATCCGGGTTTAGTCGTATATTTTATTTGCTATTTTGACATATAGCTAACCTTAAATTCGAAAAGACTTATGAAATTAATAATCACCAGCTTCTTTCTCTAACTGGAAATAATTGAGAACTTTCAAAATGCTGATGTTTTTCCGTGTATCTAGGCATATTTTTGTATTATTTTAATAAATATAACGATAAGACTAATATTCCCTTTCATAATTAATAATTGACAGCAAACAACAGAGTACAGGCCTGAACAGTGGAACATTAGAAGAAGACGTAAGACACATTACCGCTACGAAAAGTACGTCTGCATCCTATTTTGAACTTCACCTGATTGATAGGTCGCGCTTGAGCGTAATCTAAACATTAACTAATGAAATTCTTTAAGTCAAAGATTAGAGTTAACGTTTGTAATACATTTAAACGGTGCATTATTGTAATCTTTTGATTGGGATTAACCACAGACCTGACTAGTTTTACTCTACCTAGTTTTACCTCAGGACGGCGGCAAAGTAGGTATGTAATGTAATGTTCCGCCGCGCTTGCGCAAGTTATACCATTTTCGGTGATTTCTGTATATTTGTTATAAAGTTCAGAATCGCTGAAGGCCCTCTAGTCACATTGTATTTATGTTTCAAATTAAATTGTTGAATGTACCCAACATGCCCAACAATTAGCAAAATAGAAAAGCAATTTCACGATAATTTTTTTTTGAAAAAAATGTGCGTTTAGAAAAATTGATCGACTTGTTCAAGCGTTTTACCAACACTCCCTCATGTATACTTGAGTTGTATTTTGTCCTTTCTGCCACACTTTCCACCACACTATAGTTATTTATGATACAAGTGCGTGAAGTTATACTTTTGCGCACTAGTTGCGAGAAAGGAACTCGCTACGTTCGTGCCTTGCATTTTCGCCACTCGTGCGCAAAAGTACTTCACGCACAAGTGTCATACAAAACTTTATCTACGACCACATGAAGAAAAAAGTATAAAATGTGCTCTAAAGAGGTTTTTTTGTTTGTTTGTTTATGACCAGGGAGAGACTCCATTAGCCGCTCTAAAGAGGTTAAAAAACATAAAAATAAATATTCTATAAACAAATATACCTATACACAACGAATTCTAATTTCAGGTGGTGTGCAATCCGAAGAAATGCATTCTTCTCGAGGTTCTTCCATTTAAAATAAGTGTAATTAATTAAAAATTTTAATATTAACAGAAAATATATTTCACTATGTCTGACACTTCTGTCAAATTTACTGGCAGCACAAAAGTTTATACAACAAACGACTAAATTCAAGGCAACTCGATAATTACCTGCATAGCTAAAAAAGAGTGTTAAAATGAAAACCCCATTTAAAAATCATTGGTCATTTACGCACGCTTTTGGGTGTTATAATGAAAGTCCCACATAAAAAGCGTTGTTCATTTACGCACGCTTTTTAACGTATGTATAATGAATGATTTCACACATTTTTTTGGTTCGTAAATGACTAATTTTAATGGTTTACGTAGATAAATAAACTTACGTTTTGTTATATTGGATTTCTGCTAATTCAATTGATAAGTTAGATTGTCTGATGGTTATAATTATAGAGTTAATGTAATGTAAGTTATTTTTGTTCTGTTAATTCCTAGACATGAATAACGAGGACATAATAAGAACAACAACGCAAATATAAATATATCTCACTTTTGGTATTTGACAAGACAAAAGAATGCCATTCCCCAACCCAACTTGTATCATTCTTCTCATCTCTTATCTTAATATTACATACACTTTCATATTCGTGGGATAATTAGTTACTTGGGGATAGAGTAACCCGCTTACAAATAAATGGGCCCATTGTTACAAGGGAGCCCCTTCTATCCGGCAGCAGCCTCACTCCAGAGATGGCATCAGTGTCTATCTATCATGTATTGTCACACTGGACTCGATCATTCATTGTTCTCTGCTCTCCTTCAATCCATTCATTTCTCTTGTTTCGGTACGAAATGCCGTTTGGACCATAGCTTGCGCTGGAGACGAGAATTTAAAAACAAATCAAAAAAATCCCAAGTATGGTTAAGATGGATAAGAAAATGGGTTGAAATATTAATAATTGAATAGCGTTTGTCTAATATAGTAGTTTACCTAACAAGTGCGGAAAGTGATACTTTTCCGCACGCCATTGCAGATGGCCGAACGACGCTTTAGCGAGTTCGGCCAGCAATCGCGTGCGGAAAAGTCACTTTACGCACGTGTTAGGTACACTATTTTTTCTACTAGCATGCGAAAAATAACCCAAAAGTTAACATAAAGATACATTTCTTATTAAATGCATATTAACAAATTAATTATTATTATTTGACATTCATTTGATGAGGCTTATACCAGGGCCATTAAAAAATGATTGAAAATAAGTTGTTTTTTTATTGAAAATTATAGCAAAATTATAATAAATTTCTTAATTTTTCAGTCATTTGATATACACAATACATATTTTGAATATTCAAATGTCAGTATATTCCTCAAATGTCAATAAATTTACTTTCCGCACTAGTGCGGAAAAGTGACTCTTTCCGCACGCTTTTTAGTGCGGAAAAGATTCACTTTCCGCACGTTAGTAGAAAAAGTATTTTTTCTACTTCGATCACTAAAACACGACCCAACTAGCAAAATGGAACTCTAAGAGGACTGAATTGTTGTTTAACTGTCGAATAGCGTTGTTTTAAGGACTGTTTGTTTTTATTAAGCCTTTTGTTGCGATAATTTTGTCTTTTAAAGAAAATGGTTGTATTAAATGATTCTATAGTGACTTTTACAATATATCATATAACGCATTATACGATCATTTCTTTTAAAATGATATAATACCTTATAAGCAAGCTTATACAATATCAAAAATATCATTTTATAAGACTTTTATACCTATTGTATAAGAGTTCTATAATATACTATATAACTAACAGCTACAACGTTATAAAATACTTACATAAGCTTGTCTTATTAAAGCTGTATAATGTTGTATAATAAATATTGTATAGCATTCAATTGCGTTGCATTATAAAACACTTTTATACGTGATCTTTGAACACTATAAGCCTTTCTCCTTTATAAATGTCTTATAGGATAAAACTGTGTATGACAGGATAAATTCGTTCCAAAATCTGCGTTTTAAGACTGAAGTGACTTTTGCATTGAAATATTTTATTTTCATGGGTGACACATACAATTAAAGTATTATGAATTCTCAGTGGAAAAAAGTTAACAAACACAGTGGCAATATTAAAAGAGCGTGTAAGAAAAAGTATCAACAAATTCTTGCAAGCAATCCTGAGATTATATATCCTAATTACGATGAAAGTAGCCTGATTCCAGCGAGGCTGAGACAATAATTCCTTCAATAATTACACAAGACAAACCCATCAATAATGTTAATAGTTATAATATGGTGTTATAATACGGCCTTATTCGATGTATACTTCTGAGCTAACCTTAAGTTAAGCTTGCCTCAAAAGCACAAAATTTCGTATTGTTAAGCGAGCTTAAGTATTCAGCTCAGCTTGAAAGTATAGGGCGAATACGGCCGTTGCGACATTTCCACAAATAAAGATACTTTTCTGACAACGCAAATTTAAGAAAAATTGAAATACTTTCATCAAAAATTTGTTACAATGCTGTCTGTAATGCTTCCAAAAGTTAGGTTCCGTTTTGTCTCTAGAAAAGTAAGGGCAAACTTTTTCCGCTGTCATAATGATAAAACACCGAGACATAATATGGCATTTTTAGTGCATGAATTAAATTTTCCTTTAAATAACAATGCCATGGTGATATAAGCTACTTTCCAATTAAAAAAACGTGCTTTATGACGTCTGCATACGTGGTCGCAGGAAAAATTCTCATTACCATATTATGAGATTTGGCAACCTCTACTTTTCGCAAATCTCAATATGATTATTACTTGTCAGGTTAGTTGTATAGTGCCTAAATATTCTTCGTTATAGGACAGTTTTATCGTATACCGTTCCATTTTACAATAAAATATTGTTCAAGGCATTTCTTTGGGATAAAATTGTTGTAGTATAAATCGCCATGTTTAAATAAGCAATTCTTGTACCGATATCGCCGCCATTATGAGCAATTGAGTTTGGAAACATGAAACTATACTGAAAAATGTGACTTAATCATTATTTAGAAAATTATATGGTGAAAGAATATCCATATGAAGTGATAAAGTATAAAAATCATAAAAAAAAAGTATTTTGGGATTTTCTATTTTATTATTTCTTCCAAGTATCTACGTGAAACTTAATCAGAATTGAAGCGCTCCATTTTCTTGCCAAATATATACCTATAATCTATCAGTAAAATTTGCGGCGCATCAAAATTTGTGCTATTAAACCATCCAAATGATATTATAATTTTTACTATCGATGTCCGCCCAAGCGGCCCAAGTCGTTTCGATAAGTCTCCATTTCTACAAATGAAATGTAGGATGCACGTTCCAATTGAAATATAATTTGGTTCTGAAATTCTTCACTAAAAGATGAAATGCTTTTATAAACTGCTACATGACAAAATGTTTCCATTGTGCTCGGAATAACAGCATTATAAAAAAATATATTGCATTATACAACCATTTTGTAAGACCTTCATAGTGCCGCTTCAATCCCATTTTATAGATGTTACTACATGACACACTATAAAATCATTTTATAGTAGCTGTATAAATGATTATAAGACAGTCGATTAAGAGTTGTATAAATGTGTATTAAGCAGTCATATAAGAGTTGTATAAACTTTTAATAGAACTGTTATACAACCAAACAGTTGTATAAAAAATGGGCCCTTTTTAGTTGTATAAGGATCATATAATTGTTTTATAGATCGTTATAAGAATTTTAGTATCCTATAAGATTTATCTTATAGCTGTTTATACAAGCCTTATAGAATTTAAATTGCTACTTGGGGAGTTTGACATTCGCAAAATGTCACTTTAAATTACATTTTCATTACATTATAACTACATATTACATAACAAGACTTGTAAGTTGCTTATTACATGCGAATAGAAAATAAGCATGTAATAAGCTTATGACTCTAGTTGTGTACTATACTTTTTCTACGAACAACTTCATTAATAAAAGTAAAACGCATGAATAACAGCTAGTGACAGCGAGTATTATCAATTATTAAACGTCAAAACAACCTCTACTAACTTGTTTCCATGGTTACTCGAAACCATTGACTGACTAGGCTTGGGTTATAAATTGTTGTTTTTCTAGAACTGAAGCGTAATTTTTTTATTACGTGTTAGTCATTATGTGTCAGTATCCGTATTTACTTAGTAACCAAATATTAGGTAATATGGAATTTACTAGTGTGAGAGTAGAAAAATTACATTATCACTGCCTAATCAAACCAGTTCATGGAACGAATTAATTATGAACTGATAAGACTGGCAATTGATAAACGTCATATTATTTGAATCGTTTGTGGTTGTGCTAGAATAGCTAGAAGGTCAGTTATTTTCGATTATTTGGAAGTTGTGAGGTTCTCTCAGCAAAAACGTGTTGGAATATATCAGTTTCACTACTTTTGAAAGTATTAGTGGCTGCTTGAAATAGAAGGACACCTCGGAATGACAGCTGAAACTAAAAATTTGATCCCGGTCAGCAAATTATTCTGATAGTTGGCAACTGATCCGAAACCGCAAATTTCTTTCTTCGAACAAAGGATTTTTAAATCACCAACTGCCAAATTGTTTCTACGAACGTTTTTTTAATGCGCATGCCTCTGACGGTTTCTGATAGTTTCTGACTGTTCTACGAACAAACATATAAATAATATAAGCTAGTTTTATAACAAAACTCGTGACTAAAGTAACGTTTTTCACACTTGGTACTTAATATACCTACTATTAACTAGTTTATATTTTGTATAGTGTTTTTTATTAATAGGCTGTTTCGTTTATCCTATTTGGTAACATTACTATATTTTTAACCCTATTGAGAGCATTCAAATTGTTAAAAACAATTACAGGGACACTCTTCATTCTCGAGTTATGCAAGGAAAACCAAAAATACTGCTTTTGGCTTCTAGTGCATAGAATTTTTAAATTAAAAAGTATTCACTGATTTTGACAAATGAAACAATTAGTTGGGAATCTAGGACAAACGTCAAATGCACAGCAAGCTTGATTGAATAATTACGGGCTTCTATAAAATAATATACTAATATGACATTTTAAGCTTAATATGTTGGTCCAAACAACATTTTTTACTGCGTGAGTTCGAACTTAGCAATGGAATTTCAGGACACGTTTTAATTAATTTTGATTTTTGTCGTTGAATTGTTATCCATATGAACCGGGACGAATGCTGGGTGTATTAGACTGAAAGAGAGGTTCGGGGAATACGTGAGTGGGTTGTGCATGATTGAAAACGGTGGCTTTTGTGTTTTTAGCGTGTAGATCGATGTGTCTCACACACTGTTGAATTTTTAAACCAATATTTTAACGATCAGAATCGATGAAGTAAATTATTTATTAGTTTAGTAAAAAAATACTATTAGAGGAGAACATTATGCCCATCTATAATCAATGCTATTGATTCCTTAAATAAATCTAGAGGTGTTTCACAAGGAACCATCCTAGGACCACTTGTTTTCAGTATTTATATCTCTAATATAACATCTAATTTAGACAATATAAGTGTCCATTGATCCTCAACTACAGTGGCGGCTTCTCCATTAGGTCATTCGGTCAATAACCTACCATAAAAAAAGCATTTGGAAGAATTATAAAATAAGCATTAAAAAATAAAAAATACTTATTTTACAGATAGTATAGTATTTAAAAACCTTTGAAGACCACCGTGTAAACGTTATTCCGCATCAAATACTCTGCGGGCTGGTGCCCACCGTTGTCTTCAATGCGTTAAATGGGGACGGAATTCGCCGACCGCTGACGATCTTCGCGGCGTGAGAAACACACGCTCGAAGTTTACATGTGCTTGGTCAAAAGCCCGGGTTAATATCGACGATCGCTTAGAAAAGATATGAGTAGAAGGGGTTAGCAGGCTGCGCTATATTTTGATTTAAAGTAGAGCATTTGAAGCGAAATAATGAGCTATGCTTTGACGTCATAAATTCGTGTAGATACTATTTGTGTAGCCAGTTCTCCGCCTATTATTACACCAAAAATGATAACAACTAATGTTGTTGTCAATTCCATGTTGTTTGTAATAATATATTCTAATTTCTCATTTTATTTCTTTATATTGAACTGTAGGAATTTTTCAAATATGGCTTATCTCATAAAGTAAGATATTCATATTATTGTTATTAAAAAAATGGAAGCGTCTTAAAAATGTCAACCCGTCAGCTACTTCGCTTGCTATGAAATATATGAGTGATATTTTTAGTGATTTTTTTCCGCTGAATATCTTTCCGCGGCAAATGTGTTTATATAGATAATTAACAAATTTTTAAATATGTTTTTGACATATTTATAAGCGACCATCGTTTATATCAAATTCTTTCAACATTCCGAAGCATGTACGAGGTCGTACGTGTATACTCTTTTGGAGATAATGCAAAATTTATCAAAAAGAAAAGATAATTATATTATAATTGATAATATTTTGAGCTAAATGAATATTTGCTTTATCTCGTGGTAACAGTTTCATGGTTTTTCTAGTTATTATTCCTATAAGTATATTAGGGTGTTTTTTTGGTCTTTTCATATTTAAAAATTTTTTTAATCAAATATGGTGAGTTCAGGTATTAAATACTTTATTTGTTTTTTTTAAAGAAATTTTCCTATCAATTCTATTTACCTTTTTTTATTTTTATAACTTAATTTGTTTTTTAAAACTTTTAGGCCGGTCCTGTGTCCTTGCCTTGAATTGTTTGATAGTGTACTAAGTTTTGCCAACCTTATCGAAATGAAAGAAAAAATTAGTTCCGTAATCTGTGAAATGTTAATAAATTTATTCTTTTTCTGTTAGGTGTATTTATACAGATTTAAAAATTAAATACGCAAAGACAAAATTTTTTCAAACTCTTACCTAAATGGTCTTTCACTCCTGAACATTCATACTAATGAAAATTAATATCTAGTTCTTACACAAGTTATGCAACTCCTTTTGCACACAATATGTAAAAGGGATAGTATACAAATTATACTTATGCTACTGGTTGAAACATCTGTTTTCAACAAAATGGACGACTCTCCAACATCAAAAATGAGATATATTTATCAACATTTTATTATCACCACACACATGTAAGTTGATGATTCGAATTATAGTTTATCAAATACCTTTTTCTTCTGTGTTTTGAAATTCTAATAATTACTTCCTTTTATGTTTCAGACCGCTCTGGGCCTGTCAGTCCTTTATTTGGATTGCTTCGTTCAGATTCCGTCGTCAGCTTGGAGAATTTTCAGTATAAATGGCCTCTTAGAGTTTTGGTTATGGTTTATTTGAAGGTTTTATTAATTTAAGTGGATATTTACCACAGAATTTTAACAGGAACTTGTTGTAAAAGGTTTAACTTTGTTATGACTTAAATTTTAATTATTTTAACAATACAAAAAGAAATTTTCTTTTCAAATCTGTATCTCTTTTTTCTAAGGGACGCTTTCTTCCCCGTTTTTAATCAATAACAACGTAACTCTCTTTTTTTTTAATCAACAACCATGTGTCTCTTAGTTTTAAGTTTTTTTATATCAGCTGACCAATCAAATTCATTTAATAATTTTTAATTTTTATTATTTGACTTGAATGTTTAATTTTATGTTCCTTTTTTAATATGAGAGTTTATTATTAATATTTTCAAATACTTCATTGTTGTTTTTATCGTTTTATTACAAAATTTTAAAAATGATAAATGATAACTAATAAATTTTTTATTTTTCAGGTTCTTTCTTTTTAGATTAATTTTAGCCAAGAAACTTTTATAAAGCTTTTGAAGACTCTGAAATTATGTGAAAAGGATTTTAATAAATTAGAAAGAAGTTGTCAAGATTTCTGTTTAAAGTTCAAATATATTTCAGGTGATTTGTTTATTTTTATTTTGTCAAGTTTAATTCAAATTTTAGTTTATTTTTTATTAGTTACATTATAAATTTCAAACTGTCTTCTCTAGTTTGATTTATTTTTGTTTATTGATAAGAGAGATTTTTATTTTCAAAATTTTATACTGAAATAACCCTTTTTTGGTGTATGGGATGTATTACAGTGTATTCAAGCTTGACGTTTGAATATTATCAAAAAATTGTGTTAATATCTTTTTGTTTGAGTTTAGTTAGTTTTTCTCCACAATAGTTACAACACGCCTCGTAAAAAAGTTTGATAACTGTGCCTGCAGTAAAAGAGAAGCGAAAATTATGGTTTGAGGCTGCTAGAATGAAATATAAACAGACTACAACTAGTAACAATTGCTGTGAAGATCATTTGGAGACTATTTATTAAATTTATTCATGAACTGCTTGCAACGCGTTAGCTAATTGATCTAGGTAATGTTTGTAGATGTTGTTCAAGTTGATTTAATTCCCTGGACATTTCAGTCATTGTCTGCTGAATCAAAACCAGCAGCCCAGTGCGTCCATCATAAAATATGCCGCCCCACACAATAACTGATTCTCCACCGAAAGAAGTGGCTGGCGCTATTAAATTTGCACTATACCGCTGTCCTTTCTCTCCAAACTAAAATTCGACCATCAGATGTATACAACTGAAATCGTAATTAGTCGAAGAAAAGACAATGCCTCCAATTTTGAAGATTCCAATGTAGTGCTCTATTATAGCCCACGCACGCTATGCTTCAGTTAAGTATAGCGTCTTCTTGTTCTCAAATAAAAAATATACAACCTTTTTCTGATAGTCCGGCCAGAAATGACTAGTCCAGTAGCTTGTCTAAAGAAATTGTTGATTCTTGAAGGCATGAATGTTGAATTTCTCCTAGCAGTGAGAACGTGGCAATGACTATTAAACGAACTTGAGCTTGTGTGTGGCTCGTTCTCGTCCTCCTTGCTCCATGTGTATACTCTGCATTCCCAGTTGCAACAAGTCGATTCCATGCTCGACTGACGACGCTTTGAGACACGTTTAAACGCGTAGCGACTTCATGCTGAAATACACGCACTAATTTCTTTAGTTGCACCGCCTGTAATCGTTGTAGGGGCATAATTCTAACCTAATAAGAAGACTTATTGATAAAAACAACAGTAATACAGCCGATATCAGCTTTTCTCGACTAAAATATAAACGGTATACCCATTCATTCATACGTTTGGGTTGGGCTCAACAGCCTGGAATCTTTGTACCTACCATTGCCCATGTTATCTTCCATTCCAAGAGCTTCGTGTCATCTATATGAGCCACCGGTTTATCTGGAGGGATCTTCAGTAGTTGTGATGGTTGTGTTATTTCCACTCCAAAGTGCTTTCGTCTGAGTCCTTATAAGTTCTCACAGAAGCAGAGTATGTGAGTGGGTGTTTCATCGTAGGGTTCATATTTTCTGCACATAGGTTTACTAACTTTGCCTATCCTGTGCAGATGCTTCCTAAGGGTACGCAGTGTCCACTCACCAGGTCTTCAAATTTCTCTTAACCAGTTTCAACAGCCTGGACGAGAGTTCCTTGTCTAACTTATTCAGTAGACTCTTAGTACGGAGGTGTCCTTGTGTCAGCCTCCATTTGAGTGTTCCCTAACTAGCCATTCCCCGACTTCCCCTCTTATGTAATCCTTTGTGATTCCACAAAACGGTTCCGGACCTGTGAAGGCACGGTATACCCAGATTTTTCAGTTAAAAAGATAAGAGCCATGTGATCACAGTGTGATCGCTTTGACAACGTTTTTAAATCAAATACTAGCAAAAGTCATAATCATCCACTTGAATTGTTGAGCAGTGTAGTCACTTAGATAAATAAGTATTTGCTCCTTTATTAATTATTGGAGGAAGCTACATAACCATTTATCATCGTGTTTTAAGGACATATTTATCACTAACATAAACAATCTTGGTTCTTAAGCAATAAACATTTTTCAAAATCTTCTGGAGACACCATTACGAATAAGTGTTTTAAGACCGGACACCGAGTATTTCTTATGCCGATTCCGAGAATCCCAAATAAAAACAGGTAGAAATGAAACCAAAAGAATCTCATTAATTGTTTAATTAACATAAAATATATAAAAATAAACAAACCGTATGGAGAAGAAAATTATCACATCGTTAACTCACGAGCAACTAAAACTTGAAAAGTTTAAAAAAAAGAACTAAACTTTTCAGTTTCCTACGAACTAAAAAGTTTACGAGACATATTTATCGTTAAATATATTAAATCTGATTTCCAGGGTATAATTTAACTTGTTGCCGACATGAAGCGGGGGAGGACATTCTTATGGCCACTTATTTTATTTAGTTTAGTGGTGAAACATAAATGCTGTGTACTTTTTACATCATCCTTTTAAGTTCTGTTAAGAAAACTTCCAAGTATGAGCATGACCAGAAAGAGCAGGAAATTCTAAAAAGAATGCGCAACAATTATGAATGGTGCATACTATCTTAGGTTAGCGTATTGTTTATTATTAAGTTTATAATAACAATAACAAAAAAATGCAAGTATAGGATTTTTACGATAAAAAAACAATGATGTCATTTTTAGTTACTTTCCTGCTTATCAGAATAAATATTAATTTACCAACCGTAAATACAATTTATCCTCAACAGCCAGGGCAATTTACAGCTAACGGGTTGGCAAAACTTCAAGACGTTGTCAGATCAACTGGTGAAATTCCCCAGTTTGTTTTGACGTTTATTGACATTCGATCATCGTCTAATGTTTACAAGGTTTTTTGGTGCTTTTAAATTCATCGTTTCTTTAAGATTGAAAAAACAGTTATTCTCATAACTAATTATTTAGACAAATCTGCAGTGTGTAGCTAATAAAATGTCGAAGGAGCTGAACAGTAAATTTCAAGAGATGGTAACATGTTTGTAAAGCTATTTTGAACGAGAATGCCGAAATGGGGGCCCGCTTCTCTCGCTTACTGCTGTAAGAGACGTAAGTAATAGTATTCGCTAATTGTATTCATTATTATTAAGAACTGTGAATCTAACATCAGATTGACTTTTCTAGTTTTCGTTAAGTAAAGGTACAGCTCGGCAACATTTCAATATTCCGTTTTGCAACGTTATCGTCTTTTTATCGTAAATAAACATAGAGAAAATTTAGAGAATAATAGTTATGTTCACTTTACCCCTTTCTGTTATCCTTTTGTCTTCTAGACTAAGTCCAAGTTTGTTTCATTATCATTTATCGTGATTAATGAAATTATTATTGTATAGGTCCTCACACATTTTGAAGCCCGTGATCAACTAATCGGAGCAAGCTATCGGAACCGAACTCCCTCTAGAGGTAGTGCAGTTAGTGGTTAAGGGGTGAGCTATAGTTCAGCTCAGTTTAAAGCGAGCGTTTAAAAAAAATGCGCAAAAGCATTTAAGTGAACAGAGCAGCTGATTTGCTCGAGCAGATTCCATAAAAAGAACATAACAATAATTGTTAAATCTACATGATTTAACCTACCATTTTGGTTTGCAATCAGAAGGGACAAGATGTAGTACGGTTTTGGCGTATTTGCGCCTCATCAGTACAAGGTAGATATTCTCCGCCCGGCAGCTCTGGGCTGTAATGTCAGCGTTGCTCAAACAGAGCTCACTGCTATCTACATCGCCGCAAAAGAGATTACCAAACGAAACACCACAGGTAATAAAATTCACATCCTTACGGAGAGTAGACAAGCACTACTAGCCCTGAACAGACCACGTATCACATCTGGCCTAGTACTGGAGTGTCACCTGTCCCTGATCGAAGCCTGTAGCAACAACGAATTCACTCTAGGCTGGATCAAGGGGTACAGTAAATCGAAAGGTAACCACATTGCCGACTCACTAGCCAGGAAAGCAGCCTCCCAAAAACTCTTGGGACCTGGCACTTTCATTGGTCTGTCGGCGTCGGCTATGATTGACCTACTACTACTACTACTAAATGTACAGGCGAGCCTTGTCCTGGACAACTCAAGCCAAGGTTCCGACACTGAGGCCACTGGCGGGCCCATTGTGCCAATCCTGCTACCTAGTCATCCATGAAGCCGAGCCCTTCAATAAAGGCCACAACCTTTTTCAGTGGATGCCTGCTTGTGTCTCCAGGAGCCATGACAGTGACTCCGAAGATTCGCCTGCGTAATACAGCCCAGTGTGGACACTCTAAGAGAACATGAACTGACGTTTCATCAGTCATGCCGCAACCCCTACATAGGGAACTTTCCTCTACTCCTAGATTGTAGAGGTGCTTCCTCATACAGCAGTGCCCTGTTAGGAGTCCTGCTATCTTCCTTAGCCTACTCCTTGGTAGTTCAGTGGCTGCCCTGGCGTGTCCATCAGTCCATCCCTTCAGTAGAAGTTTGGATTGTCTAGGACCCTGCAGAGCATTCCAATGAGCGAGGTGCTGATTCCTCAGCCACTTCTTCGTCTCCTTGCGTATCCTTTGTTTTGTTAGGCCCAGGGTCGGGCCCGGGCCGCAGAAAGGAGCTGCCGCCCCTTCCGCAGCCAGTGCATCCACCATCTCGTTGCCTTCAAAACCAGAGTGGGCTGGAATCCATTCTAGCCGCACCACGTTCCGCCTTGCAAGATTAGCAAGTAGTTCTCGACATTCGTTAGCAAGTCCTGAGTTGCTGATTGACCTAATGAAGGAACACTCCCTTGATAAGCTTAAGGGTAGATGGGACGATGCAGAAGGTTGCAGGCTTGCCAAGGAACTGCTGAAGTATCCGGACATCAAAGTAGCCAAAAAATACGTGACTATGAACAGACAGAACCTTCGGACAGCCACGGGTATTCTGACCGGTCACTGCCACCTACGAAAACACCTCTACAGACTAGGTCTGTCTGACACTTCACTCTGTAGAGGATGTGAACAGGAAGATGAGACTGTCGAACACATTCTTTGTGAATGTCCGACACTCTCTCAATTTAGGTTTTCTTTATTCGGCGAGTACAGGCTAACACAACCCAGCATGAGGGAGCTTACTTCCGGCGACGTTATCGCCTACTTCAAACAAGTAGACTGGATGAGGAGCCAGAAGGAAGTCTGAACCTCAGAAGGATGCACAATGGGCCAATTGTGGCCTAAGTGCTGTGGGGGTCACCAACCCTTCAAATTCTTACAGATACAGCTCTGAGCGCGTAATAATGGACTAAAGATGACATTGAAATCCCAATCAATACATATCCTCAAGTAGCTTCGATATCTAATGAAGCATACTTATCAAAATTCTTTTATTGACGTTTAACAATTGTTATTGTCAATTCGTTAATGAAATGACAAAATCTGAAACTTTTTGACTCGAAGAAACCTTAACCTGCTCTTCAAAACAGAAATGATTGTGGCTGCACCAAGATAGTGCGCCACTGCACTGTGCTGCCTTGGTGGATAAGTCGAAGAGTGAGTGAGTGGCCACCATGGTTTCCTGATTCAACTCTTCTCGATTTCATTATATGGAGACACTTGAAAAGTGAAGAATAGGTATTTTGTCCACGACCACCTAATAGTAGGTCAATATTTTACCTCCTAACTAAAGGTATATGGTACCCATATATCAACTGTCGTGAATTATGGTTCATAATACACTGTAGTGTATTATGAACCATAATTCACGACTAGAGATGGGGGTACATTATGGAATAAACTATTAAATCTGTGTATTTTGTTCAGGAAATTTGTTTCTGACATATATCGTATCTATAAAATATTGTAATTTTTAGTATTGATACTTTTCATAACGATATTTTCTAATATTAAGTATTTTAAAACAATATATTTATAACGGTACGTTGTATTGATACTTTCTACAGTATCGCCCATCTCTATATATGTCAAATTATTTGAAGTAGCTGCCACAACATTTTGAGGTTAGTAATATGCCAAATCGCTACTGACTTTTATTTATTAATAAATAAATTAAGTGTCGTGGACAAAGTATAGTATTCTACTCGCAATTTATGGCCATAATTCACTTGGGTGACTTGCGCCCCTCGCCTGCGGCTCGTGACGCAAACGTCACCCATCGTGAATTATGGCTATCATAAATTGCTCGTTTAATAATATACTATAGAACACCTTTATCTGCGACCACCTTTAAAATTAGTCATTTACGAACCAAAAAAAATGTGAGAAATCAAACATTATACATGTACGTTGCAAAGCGTGCGTAAATGAACAACGCTTTTTATATGGGACTTTCATCCAAAAGCGTGCGTAAATGACCAATGCTTTTTAAATGGGGTTTTCATTTTAACACTATTTTTTAGCTTTGTAATTAACACTCTAGCTACGTAATGATCGAGTTGCCTTGGATTTAGTCGTTTGTTGTATAAACTTTTGTGCTGTCAGTAAATTTGACAGAAGTGTCAGATATAGTGGAAAATATTTTCTGTTATATTTAAAATTTTATTTACACTTATTTCAAATGGAAGAACCTCGAGAAGAATGCATTTCTCCGGATTGCACACCACCTGAAATTAGAATTCGTTGTGCATATTTGTTTATAGAAAATTCATTTTTATGTTTTTTAACCCCTTCAGATCACATTTTTTAATTTTTTCTTCATGTGGTCGTAGATAAAGTTTTGTAAAACACTTGTGCGTGAAGGACTTTTACGCACTCGTTGCGAAATAGACACTCGCTATGTTCGTGCCTTGCATTTACGCAACTCGTGCGCAAAAGTATAACTTCACGCACTTGTATCATAAATAACTATTCAATTGTTGCATTGCAAAATTCACTTTTTTATTAATTTATTGGTGACGTTATCAAGCTCACATAGATGACGCCAAAAATAAAATTTGTGATCTGACGAAGCGCCCATTTCAAAATAAAATTCGACGCGTTTCAGAATTTTCCCTTAAAATGGTTTAGAAAATAATAAATGTATTCCTTTCATTTGGACCATACTGTATGTACCTATGTATTTTATTTTGTCATGTTATTGATTTTAGCTTTTTATTACTGTCTATTAAAGTTTCATATATCTCTCTATCCTAACTAGACCAGGGTCGATAATTTTTGAAACAAAAAAAAATAATAGTAGGATGAAACCCATTAGAGAAGGAGGATAATATGATATAATTGAAGAAAAAAATAAATTACGGGCGATCCGAGTTCGGGAAGTGGAAGGGGGTGAGTTTTTAAGGGTAAAAAATGGTTTATCTCGATTTCTGGCAAAACTACAAATCCCACGGAAAAAAGTTAAATGGCAAAGTTGTGAGAAATAAAAAGCTCTACAACTTTTGTATTCACAATTTTCACACATAACCCTAAAATTGATGTGAAAAACTCAAATAACCAAGTTTTTGGTTTTTTATTTTTATCTTTTTCAAAAAATGTATCTTTTTTACGAAATTTCGTGAAAACTTACCTTATTATGTCCCAAATACACTGTAATTTATTTGATATGAAATACTTTTTTTTTCACCCTATTTTGACTGAATATCAAAAAAGCACCCTAATTTTCAATCGAAAATTCTCGCGTCAAAATATCAGCTTTTTTCAAAAAGTCGGTGGGCTTTTTGTTCGATGAAATCTCTACTTTCTGATAGTCTGAAAAAAAATATACATCTCCATGGTAAATGTTCTCAGAAAATGCAAAAAATGAAAAAAACTCAAATTCGAAGTTTTTTTTATCACTGTACAATTTCATCGAAAAAATGTGATTGCTGCAATTTTGTCGAGTTGAAAAGTTTATCCACTAAATTCGAATTACATTCATGTCATAGAAAATCTCATAAAATGTGAATATACATGTAAATCGTACTATTGAATTTAGATAGTTCACTTTGAATACATTATAATAATTTTAAAAACGTTAATCTTGACATTTATAAATACACTATCTTGAATTCTAATCACCTATCCGTTAATTTTTGTTTCTTTGATGGCATTTCTTCATCGTTAGACTCGACAAACCTTTCCAACTCTAGTTGATCTTCGAAATCTTCAAGACCATCACCTTTTTCGTCTCCAATGTTATTTCCAATCTGCATTGGTTCTTCATCCACAATTTCATCTGAATCATTTACTTCTTCGTTGGTTTTTTTTTCCATATTGGAGCAATTTTCAGAACCATGACAATTTTTACATAAATTTGTGAATTTTAAACCATGTTTTCGGCAGCCACATTCCAAACTGTTACACCCAGCTTCACAGCGACAGCAAATAGCTTTGAGCAATACTTCCGGAATTAAATCCTTTTCTGTAAATTTGGTCATAATGCCACGTTGATGTTTCTTCCAGCTTCTATCTGTTGTTGTCAATTCGTTGCCTAACCAAGTTTGAAGCTGATAATATGCCCTGTAACAATTCTGTTCTGCTGCTCCTTCAGTGGGTGAGAGGTTTGCCAAAATGAAGGGTGATTTAATTTTTGCCAATTGATTTTTTTGATACCTTGATTGACTCAGTGTAATTTTTTCATTTTTACATTTATAAATAATTGTAATCCATTTTTTAGGTTACGTTACTTTAGTGTATTTCGATTTGCAATGTAACATGGAATCTTACGTTTTTTGAGTAATTGAAGTGTAAATTTTAATAAATAGCTCAAAATTACAAATAGTGAAAAAAACGTCGAATTTGATTTTTTTTTATTTTTTTGATTTTTTGCATTTTCTGAGAACATTTACCATGGAGATGTATATTTTTTTCAGACTATCAGAAAGTAGAGTTTTCAACGAACAAAAAGCCCACCGACTTTTTGAAAAAAGCTGATATTTTGACGCGAGAATTTTCGATTGAAAATTAGGGTGCTTTTTTGATATTAAGTCAAAATAGGGTGAAAAAAAAGTATATTTCAAATCAAATAAATTACAGTGTATTTGGGACATAATAAGGTAAGTTTTCACAAAATTTCGTAAAAAAAATATTTTTTTTTGAAAAAGATAAAAATAAAAAACCAAAAACTTGGTTATTTGAGTTTTTCACATAAATTTTAAGGTTATGTGTAAAAATTGTGAATACAAAAGTTGTAGAGCTTTTTATTACTCACAACTTTGCCATTTAACTTTTTTTCGTAGGACTTGTAGTTTTGCCGGAAATCGAGATAAACCATTTTTTACCCACTTCCCGAACTCGGATCGCCTGTAATTTATTTTTTTCCTCAATTATATCATATTCCCCTCCTTTTCTAATGGGTTTCATCCTACTATTATTTTTTTTCACTTTTTACTGTTTTTGAAGGCTTCGGCACTGGTCTAAACCGATATGCTCTAAGAAAGTATTACTGTAAATAATTTGTAAAAAAAATATTAACGAAAATATTTACACCTAAAAACTAAATTTCAGAGAAGTCCGCATCATAAAACTATAAAAAATTAAAATTAAAATCCTGCTAGTTGTTTCATATTTAAAAACTACCTACTCTGTTATTTTAAATCCTAAATTAAAATGTAACGTAGCCGACTCTGTATTAAATCGAAATAATATTTATTACTTCTCAACGAACGTGAAGCGATCGACTAAATACGTCACCGAGCCGGTGTTTTTTTGCTAAACTAGAAAAAAGTGCTTCACGAATTAATAACAAAGAATGTACCTACCTACGTTGTGTGAGTAGGTATTTTAATTAGTGAATGTAAGAAGGTATTTTTGTTTCTATTCAGGTAATTTTTGATTATTTTATTTAAAAATATACTTTTTTAATGTTTGATACTGATTAGGTATGTTGTATGACTGTTATTTTTTTGAAAACTTTCAATTTGTTGGATAAATTTCATCTAGAAATATGTTATATGTATATTAGATGCAAATATTGTATAAAATAATACTTATAATAGAACATATTCTACATTGTTAAAAAAGCTCAATTTATTAATAACCAAATATAACACAATAATAATATTGGAAACATTTGATTTTTAAATAAGAAAAGCTTTAGATCGGGTAATAATAACTACCTATTGTTTTGGAGAAAAGACATAAAAATTGAGTGAATGAATAATTGAAATAAGTGGTAGGTACAAAATGCCCCAAAAAAGAACGGAAATCATAGTGCAATTAATTAGATTAGATAAGTCTCTGATAGTTTCTAGTATCAAGTTAAAATAAGCAAAATATCTCAAATTGTAAATATATTTAATCTGACATTTCTAAAAAATAATGACATTTAAAGACATAAACGTCAAATCTTTCGAATCCTATTGATCAATATCGGAAAATTTGTCATTTAGTACCTCACATTCCTTTGAAGTGTAAGCATGTTCTAGCGTCTATGGTAAGCATAATCAATTTTACCTTGAATATCTAGTGAACATAACCTCAAAATAAAATAACATTTTTTAAAAAATTTCCAAGGGGTACCTACTCAACAAGTTGTTTGACAGTTAAAAAAATCTGAAAAAAGTAATAGGTTAAATAGGTGACAAGTAGTTTAAAGTATTAGATACTTAATTTTAATTGTATTTCATCATCGATCTAATTTATCGGGGGTTAGCGAATGAAAGGAGTTCCTGCTGTTGAAGTGTGAAATATTTTTCCTTTCTACATTTTCTATTCACACGTGGAAAAAACCCATTTCCGTAGGAGGAATAACTTATTCAGTAACTTATTTATAGTTTCCTTACTACATTTAAGAAGATAAGGTAATACTCCATTATATTCAATGCATTGATCCAATAGACTCCAGTGTATTATACAATAATTATTATGTTTTAACCGTAAAAATCTAAAACAATATAAAGAATTACATTAATAAACCAATTGAATTGTATTAAAATTAAACAAGAACATAATTTTTAGGTTATTTTACATTGTTTCAAAATATACACTTACCCTTATAGAAAATCCCATCGTTGAATAGTTTAATTTCTGTCACATTTTTTTGTTAAGCTTTATGTATTGCACATGCAGTTTCGTGAATCGACATTTTTCTATTATTACTAAAATAATTCAAATCAAACAAACCATTTATTTTTCTAATAAGTACGTTTAACCCACTTTAACCACAGCTGATCTGTTCTCAAAGGTCGTTAGAGGAACGATCACGCATGCTCCTTGAGTGCAAACATAAAATAGGCCAATACTTGAACCAACAAGGAAAGAAGAAATAAAATTTAAATATCCAAAATTTCATACTACCATACAATATAAATAGTATTATATTTCAGATGTGAAATTTGTTACTGAATGATTTTATTTAAGAATTATGGAAATATTTCACGTAGTGAGAGTTGAAGCAATTTATTTTAATGTTATTCAAATGATTTAACCGTATCTCGGAAATTAGTGACATTTAAGAAATTTGAAATACCTATAGATTCTTAAAGAGGAGATTTCCAATAAAACTATACCCCTCATTCATTTTTTTTGATTGACTGCTGCAAACATGTCTCAAACTGTCATTTTGGTTATGTGCGTGCCTCGTCAAAAGCAAAGAGGTCACATTAAATAATATTTAATGTATTTATTGTTAATTTTGAAATTTGAAACTTTTATAATGTATTCTAAACACTTTGAATAATTCCTTTACAAATAAGAATACATCATAAAATTTTGAGGAATACCAATACTTTGTTTGAAAAATTTTTTTAATTATTGAAATGTCATTTATGATGTGATCTTATTGAGTATGAGTATGGGAAGCGAAAGATTTCTACAATTATTAAAAAAAATTTCACAATATAGTATGAGGTTCAAGAATATTTTGTTTTATAAGAATTGATAACTTTTGGAAAATTAACTTTGACATTTTTGTCTAACGGGAATGAATTCTTTGAATATACCATAATTTCTTACAAATTCTTAAATGAACAACAAAATTACGGGAAATTAATTGAAATTATAAATAATGGAGATAGAGTTCCGGAATATCTTCTGTAACTTCCTTGTGGCATTACTTATTCTTTTTTCTCTTATTTTTTTGGGAATCAAACCACAATAATGTTTTTTATTTTTTATTTCGACGTTTCGGTAGCGTTCCAGCTACCGTTGTATAGATTAACTGGTGATGAAATAATTTTTGGTCCCTATCTCCCCAAAAAATAAGAGAAAAAAGAATTCCGGAAGCTGGGAATATTTTATTGAGAATTTTCTCTTCTTTAAGAATCATTTTTAAATTTCTAAAACGTACATACTTTTCAAGATATTTTTAATATTTCTCTACTGCTTATAAACAATATTGAATTAATATCGTTTTCTTTTTTTTTACAGATTTTACCGGTCTCGTTTCAGCTCAAGATTTGCGATATGCCTAAAGGTAGGAGAATGTTGTGACGAATAACAAAAATAGAAAAATTTGTGAAAATAATAATAGTTTAAACTCTAGACTCTTTTTTTTAACTTTGAACAAATAATAACTTCTTTTCGATTTCTTACTGTTTTTTGATGTTTTTTTTAATTTAAATAATTTTGAAATCTTATAAATATATTTTTTTATTTTTGTTATTTGAAAAGTGTGCTCGAAATGTTTTTGCTATTTAAAATTTTTTCGTATAAATATATTAAATTCTGGAAACACCCCAGCAAGAGGATATTTTTATGTGGATTTTGTTTGTGTTTCTTCTTTTTCAGGAGTTTTTTCAGCGCTGCAACCTTCTATGAGCCAATTGGTCAATCATTCAGGTTAAATCTAAATTTAATACTTTTTATTTAAATCCAAAAGTTAATAAAAGAAGAATAATTTATAAATATTTTTACTGAATAATATAAAAAAAATGTCACTTGAAAATTTAATTTTTCTCTTTAATTTGAATCCTTGTTGAATACAAAAAATAAATTCTAACAATTGTATAATATAAAAATAATTTAATCTTTTCCATAGCTAAATTTAGATATTGATAAATATTGATATTTTTTCAAGACATTCATTCAGTCAGTTCAGTCACAACTATTTTATTGTGAAATTATAATTTTCGAAATATTAAGACACTCAGAATTCCCTAGGTAAAACCGATTGCTCTAGACAACTCTGAAAGGATCAGTTTTGAAAAGAATAATGGATATCTGGTGCAACGTTCTGGGTGTCAATAGGTCAACCATTTAACACAATTTAATATTTTTTAATTCAAACAGAAAGTTATTAATACAACAATAATAAAGAAAGTAAATTTAAAATCGGCTCAGAAATTAATTTGTAATTAGCTTAAATCTAATTTAAAACATTTTTGTATAATAGCAAATATTTAGATTCAAACATAAATAGTTAAAAAATGGTTGTTTTTCACAATTCTGCTCTAAATCAGAAACATTTTAAGAAATTAAATTTTTCCTGGTACTTTTATTTAATTGAGCACATTTACTAAAAGTTATCTTTAAAAAATAATTTTTGAAATATTAAGACACTCCCAGAACGCACTAGATACAACGAGATCTTCCAGACAACTCGGAAGAAGTGATATCAATGTATTGTATGGGTGTTTCCAATAACATTTATTTTTTGGGTGTTTACAATTCTTTACATTCTACTGTTTATCATAAATTTAATTTTTTATCAGCTGATGATTTTTTTTGTCGTTACACAAATCTCTTGTAGTTTTTTAAAATATTTTTTTAACTTCACTTTAAACTTGTTTTTACATTCCCAAAAATTTACCAGTACCAAATATTTTGAAGGTTCCTTTTAACTTTGAATATTTCACTAAAGCCACTTTTTGTGCCCAGATTACTTGGACTACTCATGTTTTTTTCAAAATTAGATCTACTTAAAATTATATTGTTTACAAACATTAATTTATTTTGATTGTTTATTAATATTAATAATATCAATCTGGATACTGCACCGGATTGAAGTTAAACAAATTCATTTCACTCTAGCAATTCTCAACTTTAAAATATTTTTGTTTCTCACAACTGAAATTTTGTAGAAACTTGTTAATTTTTGTATTACTTAAAAGAGTGTTTGGGTAATATGGTAAGATTTCACGAACTACAACATATTATATTGTCGAGTTACGCTCATCTTCTCTATACTAATCGAATTGTATGATTTATTTAATTTAGTAAATTACAACATGAGATGTGTATTTATACAGTACTCTAAAATGTAATCTATTTTGAATGATATGCAACCGATTTTTATGGATAGGTGATTTACTCTATAAACACAGGTACTGGCTCGAGGTTGCTCTAACGTAGTGGACTTGAGTCAGTATTATAGGGAAACTATGTGATGTATGCCTTTGACTTAGAGATAAATGTGGTGGCAATCGCCGGTCGGTAAATGGAAATGGTCGATTTCGGTTTTTAGTGATGGTTAATGGAAAAAATGGTGCTGTACAAATGGTATGGGAATGGAGATTGCGCCGTGGATGGTTCCAAATGTGAGTGTTTTAAATATTTTCTTGTTTCTTGAGATGCCACTGTTTATTTTTACTATTACCTAATAATATAATGATTTGAAGTTACTTTTTGTCAGCAATGATAAACCTTTAAATATTTAATTTGTTGCTAAATATACCGTATGGTTCGAATAAAAGGAATGAACTCATCATTTCGTAAACCGGTCAAAGACGAGCAGCGATCTCTTCTTGAGTTATTTTTATAATCTCAATGTGTATCCATTTTTTAATAGTTTGTGGTCTATTTATGTACACTTCTTTTCAAGTGTCCACATAAACAAATCGAGAGGATCTAACTCTTTGTCTATTATTGTCATCTCATGCTGAAGGTTACACTTTATAATACCTTTATTGGTGTATCCTGGATAGCCATTTCTATCTTATTTTTTGGGAGAAATTGTAATGTTATTTATTCATCATTCCGCCCTCAAATAATGAGGAAGGAGTGGTGTGCCAGCACAAAAGATAATGCAAGAAAATAAAAAACAGTGGAAGCCAAACTAAATCTATAATGAAAATCAATGTGGTTTTAATAACCTGTGAAAATAATACTCCATTAGGGCTAATAGAATTAACTATCCAGATAATTTATTTTTTATTATACCTGCATCATATTCGCTGATAAAAACACGCAAAGCGTGCTTAAAAGGCCGATTAAAGCACATGTACTCTATAAAGTCACCTTGGTAACAATAAAAAATATACTGTCAACATTTTGTGAAAACTGTCAATTCAGTACAAACCTTCAAAAATAAAAAGGTATCGTCAGGTGCTGTTACGAAAAATTTGCGTAGTTCCTCTTCTGTAAACACCCAAGACTTTTCAGGCTCATGTCCTTTGTTTGTGCTTTTCATAAAAGCATGTAGTTTGTGAAAAGAAGCAATGTTCACCCCGTGTTTGATTCGCAGCATCGTTTGCAGTTTGGAGTGAATGCACCACAATGATGACGACTTGTAAAGACTTGACTATAACGAAACTTTGTTAAATGATTGCTATTTTCAATAATAAATTGCTACCTACCATTTTGTTCATATACGCAAGCATTAACGTTTCATAGATCACCGTCTGGTTCGTTGTGACCATCCATTTCGTGAATTTTTCGTATTCCTTTAGATACGCTTCCTTGGAGATCTCGGGGATTAACTTCCCTTCAGCTTGTTCGGCTAACAATCTAATCACAGATGACCTATCCTCGTTTTCGATCATTGTATTAACATTCATCAACACACATTTCACATGCAAATTATTGTTCTATTTGACGTAACAAAGAACTCATGTCAGATCAATAATTAAAGTCATGACATTTAGACTTTGCGTTTCTCGGGTTAATGATGTTGCCAAGGAATCTTTAAAAAAATGATAATGCCATGAATAATTATTGTGAAAAAGGAATTTCAATTTCGTTTTTATAAAATCATAATCTGAGTATTTTTCAGACTGCGGTGCAGGTATGATAAAAAATTACGTATATGATACACGTGTATAAGCGCCCTTCAAGCACTACTCCGTTAAAAGGCACTCGGCTTTGCCTCGTGCTTCCAAACTCATCGTGCGTGCTTAAAAGGCTTGCTTATACACTTGTATCATAATATACTATTTTAAAGCTTATTACGAAACCGGAGCTATTTAGCCATTGCAATTTCTTTCGTATCTCAATAAAAATTTTTTAAATTACTTTGAGCACATATACTTTGGCAAGTTTATCTGAAACCGTGAAAGGAATGCAGTCGAAGCCATTCGACATTGCCACGTTTAACTATGAAAAATGTTGAAGTACTGATTATGTAGTGATAATAATTATAAATGGGTCTTTTTATTATTAACAATATTAAAAATATGATTGAACGTTCATTTTATAATGTGCTTGTTTCCTTGGATTTATTCTATTAACATTATTTTCCAATTCATGAATATTAAAAGAGAACACTTTTTCAAATTTGTTATGGGCTTTTTGAAGCTCTGGCAGCGTTGTACGAAAACCATAATGACCACACCCTCCGATTACATAATTGGTGATTTTTATGGACCAGCTGACTTCTTATTGGCAAGCGCGTGCTTATGTTCTTCCCTCTCACTTCGTCAATTGACTGATATTGATTTATCCAGTGGCGTTTCTATTGTCAGTTACCTTTGTAATTTCAGTTTTACTTGGTAAAATAGGTACCGTACGCCATTTGTACGTTTGACAGATATACGCCATGTTTTTCCTCGCCTCTCACCGACGCCCCGTAGCTACAGATAAACTTGCCAAACTATAACTAATACTTGTTATTTTGGTATCAATCAGTATTTATTACAAAATATTATTACATTGCAGATAGTTAAAACCAAAAAACTTGTTTAATTGATACATACTAAAAGTGAATGTTATGGTAGCTGTCGATTTTTAATATATCCAGTATATTATATTATACCTATATTAAGTATCAATAAAAAACGCCTAAATGTCTATTTTATTAGACTTCTTTAAGATTTGTTACCGTACATAAGTATACGCTATACCTATTTTTAATCAAAAAGATAAAAAGCTGTAAAAACTAGAAAGGTATGCTGGATACAAGATAAGTGGAGATAACACTCAAACAAAAATATTAATTCCGTTTTGTGCCGGCATTGGCCCAACAGTGGCAACATTCTCGCACACAAACGATCACTCCCAGCACGCTTGATCTTATCAAGACTCGAATTAGATTTAAGTGGTGTCGTAAAATAGTGGATTTGATAACCTGAACCCGAAACTTTCAACGCTTATAATAGTCTTTTTTGACTTCTTTTTGACGATGGTTATTTACACTGAAAAGGGCTTCTGTGTAATAAATGCCAATTATAAGAAAATTATGCACATTTATTTTGGTATTTCTGTCAGGTTATATAACTTATAATATAGCGAGGAACTAAACATTGAGAGAAATAGAAGAAGAAAAAATACTACCCGAATAGACTGACTGTGGAATACAGGGTTAATTATGTATTAAAAATCGGTTTAAAGCTAAGATATAGACAGTCGCCAATTATTTAGATATATTAGACAAGTGAGCTAGCGATATATTCATTGTATCCCAACTCAGTAGCGTGCAATTCTGACTAATATTTATCCTTTTTTTATTTACCTATAACACTATCGCACCAGCGAAGTGATCCAATCACATTAGGTGCGAAGAAAATGCGGAAAAACTGAAATTCATTTCTTCAAAATCTCATTTCAAGTTATAGCGTTGAAACTTCGTTGACAATTATTGCATTTTCTAGCCAATTGAGAAGTTGAATTTCTCTTTTAGTGGTTAATGGTGTTTTATATTTTCAGCCTAGGTCAATAATGGAAAAATTCAAATATCTTGAGAATTCAGAGATAGTAGTTCAACAAAACCTTGTGCAACATAAGTTTGTATATCCAGGAGATTGTCTTTAACATAATATTTGCTTTTTGAAATTACCTATCAAGATAATATTATTTGAATAAAAGTGCCATTAGTTTGAAATTCGCGCTCAACCAAAAATGACTGATGACATAACGAGTACGTTCATAATATATTGAAAACTGACAGTGTACTTGTCAGTCAGACGACGAACTAAACGCTTCGAGTGGTGCGCTTGTGAATTATTTTTAATTTTTGTCTTAAATTTGGCTAGTAGTGGAAAAAATTGTATATCCACCATGGTGGTGGAAGCATTTGTAAGCCTCGCAAAGCAAAGCAAAGCCCCTCGTCAAATAATTTTGGTGCCCGGTCAATAATAATAGTATTCACCACCTTGGGGTATAATATACCATTGTTGCTATCGCAATTGAAATTTTTTTATGCAACACTTTGCAGTAGGTGTTGATGCGTTTTAGAGAATCCGATTTTGAATTTGAAAACAGTTTTGAAAAATATAGAGCAATAAAAAGTTTATCTTTGGTTTGTGATGAAATGCTGCGCGTCATATGCATTTGATTATTCTACTCACTCAATCTTTTGTCTACAATTCATACTACGTAAGTTATGTTATATCTTTTACCTACGACCCCCCTTGTAATCAGTCAATAACACACAGTCGGCATTAATGTAATGATGTCTATTACGCTCTGTGAAAAAAAACGCACAGCTGTAAAGTAAATCGCACGGCTTCCCCAGCAACATCTTAGCAACTGTCAATAGACGTCGCCATTTTATTCAAAATTTACTATTTGAAAACATTCGATATTGCCAAGTTTAACTATGAAAAGCCCAAAGAGCTAAGTATGTAGGTATTGATTATAATTGAAAAATGGAATTTTGATTATCAACAATATATTAATAATTATTAAACGTTAGCTCTTTAATGTGCTTCTTTCATTGGTAATAGAGATGGAGATGAAAGTTTACCAAGCACCTCTAATAATGTAACTGTTGTTTCTTATGCTTCAACAAGCAAAGGAAACGATTTATGATTTGTGTTTAATAACTGCACTGTTATTGTAATAACTAATATGGAATTAAATGTTATACAATAGAATTATTAAAAATATCTATTGTTGATGTAGTTCAAGTATTATTGATTATAAGATTATAAATACAAGTACAAGTAGGTCGTAGGTAAAGTATAGTACGTAACTCGTGTTGTAAAGCATTTTACGCACTCACGGAATTACGCACTCGCCGCTACGCAGCATCGTGCGTAACTTTTCCATTCGTGCGTAAAATGCTTCTTACCACACACGTTACGTAATAGGTATACTATTAATGTTTGTTTTAAATTTGGCTATATAGTAGTGGAGAAAATCGTATACACACCATGGTGTTGAAGACATTTATAAACTTCGCACCTTATTGTTGATTTTTTAGTGCAATATTTTGCAGTAGGTGTCAATGCATTCATAGATAGTCTGATTTTTAATTTGAAAACAGTTTTAAAAAATACAGATATAGAGAAATAAATCCTCTACCTTCGATTTGTGATCAAATGCTGCGAAATTTGTCAAAAATGCTTGTGAATACAGAGCGTTGCCGCGCCGCATATGCATTTGATTATTGGATTTATTAAATATTTTGCATTTACTAAATATTGCATTGAAATATTGCAATTACAATAGCAACAAAAGCAAGTGTCCCATGGTACTTGCTCTTCGTCCACATAGCGTGCATACAAAGGACTTATTTTCTACGAAGTTTCAACGCTATAACTTGAAAAACTACGAAGCTGA
>CAJUYH010002180.1:4381-41845 GCA_910591685.1 Galerucella tenella | reverse complement strand
ATATATATATATATATATATATATATATATATATATATATATATATGAATTTCTTAGCGATAAGAAAGAATATGGGAAGGATTTTTATTTTAATTCAGCCAAGTTTAAATTGGTAAAACCGTGCGACCGAAATGAATGCAAGCTATTTATTGGCAAAAACATTTTCAGTTGGGCCATTCTATTATTGTACAAAACAACAACGATATATGAGATTTACTAATAAACCACCGCTGACATATGTGTGTAGAGTTTGGACGCATTACAAATAATAGTGTATAACAATATAATGTTACGTGTGTTGGTAGACAAAGAAAATTGAGTAATAAAAAGAACGAAATAAACAATGAAAATTACAATGCCAAAGAAATTATATTCTTATCTATATGGAAGCACACACTGAAGAATCACGAGTTTTATTTACGACCCCTAATTGTTTAGATTAAATCTATAATGACTTATGTACTAAATATGTTATCATTTAATGACATGTCCCGTGATGCTTTCTTACCAACTATTTTGTTGCAAATGAATAAAAAAAAAGTTCAAGGGACATTAGATAAATTGAAGAAAATAACACGAGGAGTAGGGCAGAAAATAAAGAGGGAGGAGTTGATGAAATTTTTGGTTATCAGTCCAAAATAATCGTTAATTTAATTGAAATAAAATATAAATTGTTATTCACCACGGACAAAGCGCGATATTTAATGTACGAATAAAAATTCAACAAAAATTCCTAAAGCAATAATGCAAACCGGTATATTAGTATTTGCGATATTTACATTAAAATTTACGATGAATGTATCTTTATAACGACAGGATTCGGGCGACGTTACTTGCCTAACTGATCTGCCACCTGGTGGCCGAAAAACGCAAACACACGCAATACTACCGTACATACACACACACACGACGCACACCAATTTCAATTATTGAGGTTATTTCAAAATTGTTCAAATAATCGGTGTATATTGTTTATTCGGACTTCCAACACACTGATCGTAAACTTGTGAATCTATATCTAATGAATATTACGATTGC
This sequence comes from Galerucella tenella, assembly GCA_910591685.1. Classification (NCBI taxonomy): domain Eukaryota; kingdom Metazoa; phylum Arthropoda; class Insecta; order Coleoptera; family Chrysomelidae; genus Galerucella; species Galerucella tenella. The sequence continues at coordinate 40,807 of CAJUYH010002180.1, read as the reverse complement.
GAGCTTAAATATTTCTAGATATCTAGCCCGAAATTTTTTTATCGAGAGATTCAGTATACCTCCTTCGTGCGACCGTAGCATGCACATTTGTCACGTAGTCATACAGACTCACACACACACACGCACACTTACGTATATATATGTATACCAGTATAAATTCATAATATTGAAAGTAATACTGTGTAAATGTGAGTTTGACAATGTCATAAACGGAAATAAGAAAATGGAATCTGCATCAAAAGAAGTTATACGAAATAGAATAAATATTTTTTATTTGAAAAAAAATAATCGGGTTATCTGAAACGTAAAAAAAAATGAAGGGGGAAAGGAAGCCCTACCAACTGTTATTATAATTATAAGTGATTTGAGGGAAGGCAATAGCAGTTGGCAGGACTACCATAATTTTCGCTGTTTCTACACACATAATAAATTGTTAATATACATATACTAATAAACGTATTTTTAGAATAAGTAATTGTTACTCCGTAAATAAAAGTCTTGTAAAGATAAATTCGCGTTATTGTCTTTTACATATAATATTTCAATTGTTTCCAACAAAATGGTCTATTATTACTTGATTTTCATTGGTGGACACGAGGGTTTTTAATTCCCGCCAAATTTAAATTCATATATGCGTGTAATGATGAAAAAAAAATATTTTCTTCAAAGCCATTGAAAAAAATGGAGCGGTTAATAAATAATTATTGTTATACATCTCAAATATTGTATGACTAATGTATTAAATTTTGAAATAAATAGGAAAATTTAATTGTTTGAATATAAAAAAAATGATGTGACAGTCGATTTGACGGTGGAATGGGGAAGAGATAAGCGCCACTACATTTTTTCTTCATTTTCACAATGACGAATCACGTCAAAGATAGGCGGCGCTGAAATCATTACTTTCCCTACGGTCGCACGAGGGTACGATGCGCTACATGCGTCAGAATCAGTTGAGAAGGAACATAGGTCTGGCATAGTCCTTCGACGTATCCCGTGTATGTTGGAACGCTGTACAAGCTGCGGCTTGGCATTCGTAACTTTTGCCAATTGAAACGTGAATTTCTTGTGAATTAGTATCATTGCAGGCTTCGAGACGAGTAATAAAGTCTCAAACATTCGGAAGAAAATGGTTCTAGCGGAGAGGAACTCGGAAAATGTACGAAATGGAAGGCGGTCGAGAGGTCCCAGCCCTAATGGACAAACTGAGTCCTCCAGTGAGGAAGACGGAGGTACATATAGCATTTTAATAATCATATCAATGATTATTGTAATTGAAATATTTCTATATCATTATATTTTCTTTTTATAATCTGCAATATAATGCATGTTCATATTATTTATTAGCAATTTTAATGTCATCAATGATTCCAATTGTCATTGGAAAATAATGTGCATAGCTTTAAGCACCACGCTACTACTCGTGGCTGATGTGGTGAGCACCCACCCGAGATTTCGTGTCGCAACGTCTATTCTCCCATTATTATAATACGAGAACATTCAATTTTAATTTTAAACATACTTTGTGCTTTCATTAAACAATAATCATTGCAGTATCCATTGATTTTTAATATTAAATATATGAACATTTATATAGTTCCAGCAGAAAAAATTCGGGTAGGTAGAGACTACCAAGTTATAGTACCAGAGTTTATTCCAGTAAATGGTGAGTTATTATTTTTGTCCAGTTGCAATGCTTAAATAATGATTATCGATAATACGTGAAATGGTAATTGTATTTCAGAGCGACGCCTCGATAAATGTCCGGATAGAGCTCTTTTAGTTTGGTCACCCACTACAGATATACCAGATCAGAAATGTAATGAAAAATTTATTTATTTCATGATATTTATGAGATACTTTCGCCCACATTTATCCAATTAATTATTTATTTACCTACTTTTTTTTTTCTTTTTTTGGATTTTTGTTATGGTTGGATTGCAGTGGATGAATATATTATATTAGCTAAGGAAAAATATGGATACAATGGTGAACAAGCATTGGGAATGCTTTTTTGGCATAAACATAATTTGGAGAGAGCAGTTTTGGACTTATCCAACTTTACACCATTCCCTGATGAATGGACGGTAGAGGATAAAGTGCTATTTGAACAAGCATTTCAGTTTCATGGCAAGAGTTTTCATCGTATACGACAAATGGTATTATTATTAATTGATTGTTTATTAAATTTATTATTGAAATGTGAGTTGTTTTAATTTGTGATTTGATTTGTGATACAGCTGCCGGATAAATCTATCGCGAGCCTCGTCAAATACTATTACAGTTGGAAGAAGACGCGCACTAGAACGTCGCTGATGGATCGTCAAGCACGAAAGTTGACCAGTGGTGGGAAGGAAGGGGAAAATGGAAGTGAAAATGGCAGTGAGCTTGGCTCTAATACTGACAGTGAATCTGAGGAAAAAGTAAGAACCGTTCATTTTTCATTATTTCAAAATAATATCCATAATGATAATAATGATATGACGATTAATCCTTTAATTGCATGCCAAGAAAAAAAAAAATTATCCATGTCAAATTTAATTTCAATTTTACTTTCACTATTATTGCTTGTTCGTTCAGGTAAATTCTCTTATTATTTCACATTCGCATGGCGATAGTGTAACAAAAATGTTACTTCTATCAAAAATGTATCCACACGGCCACGGAAATAAAAAAAATACAATCGAATTCATATTTGACATTAAAGTGGACATTCAAGCTTTGCAAATGCGACAAAGAAAATAAATGTCCTCTGCTATTTGTTTTTTTTTTTTACATACAACTTTGGAGCATGATTTCCAAAATGACATTTAATATTTGTACATATATATATGTATATATTTGTTGATCTTATATAAATATAACGTGAGACGCCGTGTATGTGAACGAAAATTATGTGGAACGTTCCAGAAATGGACAATCCACCGCGGAATACGCCGTGGAAAAAACCAAACTGTGACAGGAAGTCAAGGTGCGGACGGCAAAGCCTCCTCAGACTCGGAAAACATCCCTCAGGTTCAGGTACTCCACCTAAACCTAACCCTATTTACACCTATTTATTTATTTATTATTCATACATATTCAAGTGCTTATACGTCGTTTTTTTTTTTGTTTATTTTAATTTTAATACATATGTGCTATACCCGTATACTTTATATCCCGCTCGCTCGCCCGCTCATACATTGCATCTCTATAATTCTTTCACGCCGAATAACAAATTCGTATAAAAATCAACGAGTTGAAAAAAAATATTTTACAATAATAATTTAATTGAATAGAGACAATTAAAATTGAGCACTTTTTTACTTTATTCAATATATAATTAGAATATGATCACAGTAGTTGAAATTTATTAGAAAGTCGTGGCATCAAGCTTTATAAATAATTGATTAGACAACGCAGACGATCATCATATTTTCATATAAATATATAATATATTGAGTAGATACACAAAAACATACATATTTATAGATATATACAATGGCCAGCGAGGGGGACGGTTGTAATCACGACTATTTCTGTTTAACTTTAAAAAGGGAATTATATGTTGTAGGGGTCTTGTAGCAACTGCGGAGTTGCTTGTCATAGCGTTCGTGCAACACCCAAGGGACACGCGTGTCATAGCTGCTATCTGCACTGGAGGTCAGTCAATTGAGAAATAAAGAAAAATACACACGAACAAGAAAATATTCGAGCGAATTGAATGAACATGATTGTGTTCACTTTGATTACTGACTTTTCATTTATTTTCTCCTCATATTCTTTTACGCCGACGAAATTGATTAATAATGGTTTAGGCGTACGGGTGTCGCGAGGCCACTGAGCTCCATGCCGGGTCGTTCAAATAAACGAAAACCTCCTCGTGGACTGGTAATAAATCACGATGATCTCGCAGTGTTGGCTGGCCAACCAAACCAGGCAAACAACAGCCTTCAAGCTATCGACACTGAAATTGTTAGCCTCAAGCGACAAGTATGTTATCAAATTAACATTTGATCGTGTGGATACATTTTTTTTTCTTCTTCATTCCCAAGTATACTATATACTATTCTATCTATTTTATTCTGCTATGATTCTAGTGAATAATATTCATTATTACCAGTTGCAAACAAATATTGAAATATGTTGTTGAAATTCTCATTCGATTGATGAATTTTTTTTTTTTATTTAAGGTACAATCAAATAAACAACAAGTCAGTGCACTCAAACGTAAAACAGTTGATGGCATTGATGATTTACGTCCACCTGAAGTATCAAGTCGTATCAATGCACGATGGACCAATGACGAATTGCTGTTGGCTGTACAGGGTGTACGAAAATATGGAAAAGACTTTTCAGCGATTGCTGATGTAATTGGCACGAAAACTGAAGCACATTTACGATCATTTTTTGTTAATTATCGACGAAGATATAATCTCGATGCAGTACTCAAGGAATATGAAGCTGAAAATGGACCAATTCTTATTGACGATGACAAAGAGGAAAAGGTAAGAATATTGCGTGTCAATTAAATTATTCATTTAACTATTATATATATATTTTTTTGTGTATTAATTTATTATATAATTTATTTTACAGATGGATATCGATCAACCATCGAACAATGAATCAGCTGAGACGTCACAAAAATCTAAATCATCTGTTGGTATCATCCAAACTGCAAAATAACAAACGAATTATGTCTCGTGAAAAAAAAAATAATGATAATAATATTAATGATGAAGATCATTTCGTCATCAAGTTTGTGAAACAAGTTTTTACCATGCGCAATTGATATATAATTGTACATTTATTATTTGTTTTTTTTTTTTTTTACTTTTCATCACGCAGTGGTGAGGGAGTATTGGTTTCGTCCAATTATTTTTTTTCTACTTTATCTTGTTTAGATATTATGCGACACAAAATGAGTAATATCATTTTTGGCTCTTGCATTACGTTGAGATTATTTATATACATGAAAAAATTGTTCAGAAATAAGTACAGAAAAAAGGAGAAAAAAAAGGATAGTATCATTCCCATTTATTTTATAACCAAAGGCATTTCTGAGATGCATTCTCTCTTGACAAAAGCTAAAAATAATAACTGCAGTATAGTATCATTGACAATTGATAACAAAAAAAAACTCATAATATTGCACATTATATTGTTCCACACATGCAATAATTTGTTTGGTGCAAATTAATATAGTGGCAGTTGAATTGTCAATACATTGAATCTTCTAGTGGATAAATTAATTCATTCAATGTATAAAAAAAATAAGGAAGAAAGCAAAAGCAATGTATTTTTTATTAGTCAGAATTTCCATGCGACTTCACTAAAATTTGCAGCTTATAAACTCTAGCTGTTGATGACTTTATATATATATTTATATATAGGTATATATATAAAGTGTGTACATACAAAAATATCTATTTATACTAATTGATATAAGTGTTCTGTGTTAGTTAATAGTAACAATACGATTATCTATTTAATGAAGTAATATCGATGCACTCGAGAGTTGAAAATTTTTTTTTACATTTTCATCTTCATCAGAGCCTTAATTTGATTTTTTTTCAATTCACTCGCATATATATTGTTCATTCATGATGGAATATATTACATTAATGATACTTTCATTGAAAAATGTGGAAACGTAATGAGATTGTTTAAAATATGTCATTCATTAGTAAAATAACGTTTTTTTTTCCAATCTATTTTAGTTCATTAACACAAATAATGTTTCCTTTTTTCTTTTTAATATTGATTTTTGTCGTAAAATCAATAAAAGTGCAAATAATTCTTTGTCAATATTTTTAAAAACGTGCACGAATAAGTATTGCGTATATTAACGTATATATTTATTAATATCAAAATAATGTAATATTGCTTGCATATAATGTGCAAACTGTTTACAATAACGTGACTTATGTGAATAATAAATCGTAGACATTCTCTCGAGTACTTGTCGAATTAATAATAAAAATTGAAACATATACCATGTAAATATGAAATTTTATGGTCGGCGATTGATCTACAATATATTATATTGCATAATTATACATAATCCCGGAATTAGTGAATTGTACAAATGTACATGTCGACAAGAGCAATTTACAAATGTTTGAATGTATTTTCAATTGCTTGTATACTTCGAAAACCGTCCTTAATAATTGTTTGTGCGTTTCAATAATAAATTAACCATTTATTGAAGTTTTCGATGATACTTGCGACAAATCTACGATCGATAATTAACATAAGTCGTTTATTATCATATTAAATACACAATTCATAATTTGTAATGTTGGACTCAGTAAATTATATTAGTTTTTAGTAATTACTCAATTACATTATTAATGCTGATTATAATAAAGAACTTGATTTAAGATTCATTAATATCGTTCCTTCATAATTAAAATTTTCACAACAATTTATGAATATTTATTCATAATCACTGTCGATTTCCTCAAGTTCCGGAAAATACTTTTTCTCATAAATTTCAGCTTTATAATGCAAATAATCCGCAACTTTAAAATGAAAAAGCATATGTAAATCTATGAAGCCTGTATCACTTGAATGAGTGAGGTATGCCAGCAAAAAATAATGACCACTCATGATTATGCCGTGATAATCATGTGGCCGAAATGGACCAGGCCGTGTACTGTTCAATGCATTCAGATAATAATCATATATATTAAAAGTTTTCGTAATTTCACGATAGGTTTCATCCTCATCAAATGGACTTTTCAATTTATTTTTATACGACGTTTTGTCTTTTACTATGTGCGGCATCCACTTGAAATATTCACGCAGTGACAATAGTGGACAGCGTGCGGCGAATGTCCGAATGAGATTGTGAAGCAATATTTGCATATTCTTTGTAATTAATGACATCCCCATCTCATGTGTGCAATAACGACATTCATGTAAATGTATGTAACCGCTACTAAGATAATACAAAATGTCCGGCCTTTGTTTCTCGCTCATTATTTTATATAAAGCCATACGAACTTCTTGATTCTCATCCGAAATTAATGCAATTAATGATTTAATTGCGTGTATATCATAGTCACTAAATAAATCCATTACCGATATGCGTTCTTGTTCGTCACCATTATTAATTGAACTCTTGATAAAATTCTGTCTGTCAAGTGGAGATAACATCTTTCCAGGGATATCATGATTTGTCATTTTCATTAATAATGAAAGTACTTTATAAATCAATAAACATATTTTTTTTCTTTTAGAATATTGTTCGAGCAACAGCTGCAACGTCTTATATGGATCAACTGTTTTAAATAATTCAGATAAATAATCTATTTTAGGGGAACGGAAATACAACGAATCTTTTAGATAAGTCAGAACAAGGAAAAATATTTCCAGACCTTCAATTATCATATGATCATTGAGTACATTTTTACAAAGGAACTCAATGATAAATTCAAATGTGTCCTTGATACAAGGAATCGGTAATAGGTACGTGAGTATATTGTCACGTACAAACTTCAATGAATAATATGCAGCATAGCAGTTATCATCATATAGAGTCAGATGTGACATATGACCGATCCGCGTATCAATATACAATTGGAATAATTGATCAACAAATTCTGAAACTCCAATGGCTCTTTTTATCATTGGATTGTATTTGGTCAATAAAATATGAATTTTATTGAATGTACAGTCCGATATATTACGACTGGTGTAGCGCCAGAACGATGTCATTCTGCAGCATTGTAAAAACGTCGCTTCAATAACATAACAAAGTGGGACCTTACCATTTTTTTTTACACCATTTAACCAATAGTCACACATTGACCATGCTCGGTCTAATTGAATTTTGTTGCCTTGCTTTAACATTCTCGTAATATATCGTTCAGTTGAAAAAGTATCTAGCCAAATACCTGCACGTTCAGCTGACAAATACAAGCAAATTTGTGCCATGAGATGTCCATGAATAAAATTGCGAGATTTATTTTCAATTTTTTCAGTCTTCATGTTTAATAATTCTCGAGGAATTTCACGAATTGCTACCAAAGCTGCATATGCTTTTGCGGCTGCATATCTTACATGATCAACCGTATGTCCAAACAATAAACGAATAGCATTTCTCAGGTTCGCAGTATATTTTTGCGAAGAATAATCAGTGAAATCACACCCACCAACTGACATTTTCGATATCAGTGTAACAATAGGCACCATATTACTATCAATATTGAAAGCGGACGGATCATTGACTCGCTGCAGAACAAATTCAGCGAGAATTGAATAGTGAGTAAAAAAATGATTAACTGAATAACCATTACCAAAATCCAATTCACTTTCAGGTGATTGTCCAACTAATCTTGAAATTAATACACCCATCAATTGAAGGCTGGCGTTCCTATAAAACGAAATTTTTAATTTTATAAATAGTTCTATTCTCATCTATAGCCTTGATTTTTCTTACAAACAAGTGCTCCTCAATTCTTACCTGATTGCCCATTCAAGAGATTGCAAATGCTCAAAGCATATCATCGATATCTTTTCTATATATGGAACCAAATGAGGATATAGTGTTTTATCCACGAAAATTGTGCGTAAAAAATGAAGTTGACGAGCATAAACACAATCTTGATTTGTGTCCATGACAATGTCAGATTTCTTCGCTGGAACGCTTAATGATCCTATCAATCTACCCATAGCCATGTGTAAGAATCGTCGTGTTTTTTTATTGTCGTTACTCACTATTTTGTGGAACATTATGGACAATCCAGCACCACGTCGAGTTAAATCAATTTTGTCATCTGGATTTAAGCTCAGTAATTTATCCAAGCATGTGTCAATTAAACAATAATATTCTTGTTTGTCGTTATGTGTTATGTGACGTACTAAAACTCCTAATGCAACTCCAGCTGCTTCTATTGCACCTTTATGACGACATTTCATTAATACAGAGACAATTACGTCCATTGAACGTTTCACAGTGTCATAACAATTGGTGAGTATGGATATTTTTGCTGTCAAATCACACAATGTTTTCAATGCCATCCAAATGCATGAAAGAACAATTTGATGGGCGACTGGAATATCATGTTTATCAAATTTATGGAACACCCCACTACTTTTAATTCTTTCGTCAATTGCAATTCCCATTTCAGAGAATGATGAGGAAAAAGATATATTGCTGGCTTTCGGTACCAATGCAGATAGAAAAACTACTGTAGCATCTTCTATAAGATTTAATAATTGTTTGAAAAACTTTTCATAAAAATTATTTGATGCTTTTTGAAATTCAAATTCCAACAGTGCTGATAATGAAGCTATGAATTCGGATCCTACAGTGAAAGCCTTGAAAATATCTTGTTTTATGCTATTTAGACTGATTCGTGCTTTATCAAAGAGTCTTTTATGTAGCTCAATATAGCGCAATGTAGCCTCATACTTATGAACAATTAATGTCAATTTTACACCCCCGGCAATTTCATAAAACTTTGATGATTTATTCATTTCACGAGCCTTCAATTTCAACGCCGCCCGTATTTCACTATCTATTAACTCATTTACGTTAAAATAGTTGTTGATAATAACAAAAGATAGCTCTCTTATTTCCTCTATTGGATCGGTACACATTCTTAACATAATAAGGAAACTGTATTTATTATCCATATCCCATTTCTGTTCATCTCTCATGTATTCCTTCATTATAACACCATCTGGCATATTTTTTCGTTTCTTTTTCCGCTTTTCGTCTACCATGCCATTAGTGTACATCAGTATAATTTCATATAATCGTAAGCCAATAATTTTTCTTTGATAGCAAGAGCCTGGCTCAATACAATCGAAAATAAAATAATATAACCATTGACAAAAAGATATCTCCATATCGCCACGAATTTTCACAACTCTTTCAAATAAAATCTTGAAATTATCCAATAGCAATTTGCGAAATTGAGTAGAGCAACTATTGGCATTGCAATACAGAAAACGTCTGCACAACTCGTAATGGTCATACTCATTTAAAAAATCACCCATGCGACAGTAAGCGGCGAAAACATTTAACTTTACATATTCTTCACTCACATCGATGATACATGGTACTATCGTAACTTTACAATTGCTCCAGTATCTTTCCTTTGCGTCATAGTGACTTTGATGAGTATGCCGATTTAAATTTGAATAAGAATTCAATTTTGTCCAAGTCATTCCTACTTCACTAGCTATTTTGGCTATATATGATGCACTCATCATGGTCCCATGATCACAGAATTGATACCACAGGCTTTGTATGAATGAAACATTATTCGTGTCATGATGAGGAAACATATCCGATTTCATTCCTTCGTTAATTGCAGTTATATCCTTAAATTTTTTCACAGTCGGTTTCATCCACAGCTCCCACAAAATATGTAAAGCCTTTTCGTTCTTTCTGTGAACCAAATAAATTTCCTCTATATTTTTTGAAAGAAATTAAAAAAAATTATTCTAATTCATGTACATACTCTGATTCCCATTTTGTTGCCCATGAAAATAAATGATTTCTTATTAATTCGTTCCATTGTTCCTCACGCATATTGCCCAACAAGGCGATGTAAAGCTTCGTACCAACGTGTTTTAAATGGCACTTTGTGATACTTTGAAATAGATTTGATTCCAGATGCTCAACATTTGGATAATAATGACTGACTTTACAAATTTCTGTGATTATAATGAATTTAGTTGGGCTTTGCCATGAGAGATATTTGTTAGCAGTTTCTAAAGCATACGTTAAAAACCCATTATATTTATCTTCCATTATTTCCAAATATATAGGAAATACATGTGATGAATTCATCGTAGAAATTTCATTGATACAATTATCCCAATTTGAAAATATTATTGCTTCTAATTTCTTTTCAATTTCTAAATCATTTTCCTTCCAGAATTTAATTTCTTTCGACTTTATTAACCAAATGTCCAATAATTTGAAAGCAAAATATATGTGTTTCGTATATGTCATACAATATTTTCGTATAATATCAAATGCCGTTGTAAAATTATTGAATGATCGCACAGTTTCATTATTGATATGAAGGATATAGCCGTGTATAATGATGAGTTTGAACAATTCTACATCATGTATATAAATTTCATCATCAAACAAATATAATGGTGAACTATTCAAACTCAAAATTTTCGTAAGATAATCCTCTTGCCTATTAATGCTGGGCGATGTCGCAAAAATTGTAAAAAATGCTTGTGATGCCAATCGCATTTGATCAATGTGTCCCTCTTCATTATCACCAATTATATTCAATAATTTCAACAACACTGGCGTCCACGTGTCGTCACATGTTTTTGGCGGATAAGCCAACAATTTCTGAAGTGATAAAATGCACTTGACAATTATTAATCGCGACACAATAGATGGAACTGCTTCATTAGAATGATTCTACTTACCCGAAATGTTTTGAGATCTCTATCACTTTTATTTCGTTTTAACTCGTTCAAGATATTATTGGACTTGAGACATCCATCATCGTGATTTTCTTCGTAATTTAAAGACGATTCGTATGGATGCATTTTTATTTGATCCATTTAAATATTCTTGGTCGTTCGTTCAATAATCGAGTACAGTAATAATCAATGCAAATGTCGATTTCGTGTAAAGAAAATACGACGATGTGTAAACGGTCGTATCATAACTTCAGTTGTCGTTGAATAATCCAGAGATTCAGCTTCGTTTTTTAATCTAAAATTAATTATCACCCATTGGGATTTAAAAACATTTTTCACTTTATTTCAGAGTTACATGCGTTGATATTAGATGCATATTATATTGAATAGTCAATTCGAATTATTTTTCTTAATATATCAAAAAGCTTTGTGAATGAAATGGGATGAAAAATAATTGACATTGGATTTCAATTGATTAAACATTTTTTTATTAACTTAATCATAGTTGAGAATTATATTAATAACAATCACACCTGTTAGTAATAAGCTGAAATTGTTTTTTTTTCTTCTAATTAGCTAGATCTCGCTGGTAGATTATTGTCAACGTACCCTTCTTGCTCTATTTGTTCTTTGAATTTCAGATACTCGCGTTTTCTATCGAAATGTTTCACCTAAAAACACAAATAGAAGTAAATAAAAATTTTTATATCAATTAAATGTGTCGTACATGTTCAAATACACTTACCCATTGTGATGGGCAAAACTTTTCATATTGCTTTCGCATTGCTTTGCATTCATTCTCTGATTTAACTTCGTCAAGACATTGCCAATACTTATCGCGATAGCCCCAACAATTCTGACGATCCTCTTTATTTGGAAAAGACATCCTAAAATTATAACGCGATAATTAACTTAGAATTTTTATGGTAAAATATTTATTGAGTCGCAATGAACTTTTGTGTATTATATTCTGAATAATATTTCGAGTAATAACGAGACTTACCTATGTGTAAAATAAATCAAAAACTTATTTCCATAAAAGTGTGGATGTCAAAAAAACTATTAGTACACAAATACACACAACTTTAATTCATCTATGCAAATTTGAAGTAACATCAAAAAAATAATAGAAATTCTCCAAGCAACGTTTTCATGTGAGCCAAGTCAAAATGAAACTGCGATATTTGTGTATTATTCTGATAGAAAGGAATCTCATGCGTGGTAAAACCCGAAATAAAATTTGCAATTCTTTAACCAATGGTAAAACATCATGAATCTCCTAAATCCTGACACTGTTTATCTATTAATAGTGGGAAAATTTATGACTAGGCAATAGTGAAATTCAACATAAATAATCTGGCAATGGTCCCACACCCTCACAATTTATTTTGGAGCAAACATTTATTACGAAATATACTCCTGCAATGTGGACATCACCTTCAAGTGATCGGAGTGCAATCAAAGTATGTATGTATTTTATATTTTAAATAGAAGTCAATCGGTGAATATGAGAATCACCGAAAACTTCCACGTTAATTTACTGAGTAATAATAAATTCTAAAAATCAATAGTTGTATATAAAACAATTATTGCGAAAAAATACCGAAGGATAATGACATTAATCACACAAAATGCTGTTTTATTTTTATTTTTAGCAAAGTTAAAATAGAATAATATTCAGAAATATGCAATGTTTATAGCGCTCAGTACTGTTATGCAATAAATTGTCATTTATTTTGAAATAATCTAGAAAATAATACTAATAATAATAATAATTACCATTAATCTAAATGTAAATAAATATAAATAGTGTATAAATAGTATGAGTCAATGTGAAAATTGTGGGTGAGCGACAATTTGATGACGTTTATTCGAGGTTAGAATACGGTTACTTTATATTCGCAACTGGTATATTTGCCAATAAAATGCATGTACCGGTAAGCGAATTAGTCACGCAGAGGCTCGGATAATCATCAATTATTGATGAAGCTCGTTGTTGTTTTATGGAGAAAACAATTTAACAAACCTTTTATTTGTTTTCAATATCTATTTGTTCGATAGATGCCGAGAATATGTAATCCTGAATTTGTGTCTTTTTCGTCAGTTTTGACTATTATATCTGCAGATATTTGGTTCCTTCGATTTCAATAATTGCATCAATATTTCCATGAACGATTAGTGACATGTAATAATAAAGTGTATTATAATTCATTAATAATTCCACAGAACAAATTATGCTATGGATTGATAAACTCGAAATCCTCCAAAATGTGGATATATATTGCAAGTATGTGCACTACTGCCATAAAGAACATTTGATCGAATAATTTTTATCGGGGATGTCACTGCGTATGCTCTCTTAACCTAAAAAATATCTACTTTATTAACAGTTGAACGGTAGATATTTCACCATTAACTAAATAAATTCAAATAGAATATTTTTCATATTTTTGGAAATATCACCAATGTACAACACCGGTCAAAGGAATTAAACACAACTCATTACAAATTATATATGAAATTATATTAAATATTATATGTATAAAGTTTCGACATAAAAAAAACTGTTTAATGTGCACAGACTTTGACAACACTTATAATCGACACTGTTATTTAATATATAATATACTCTTGTTTGTTATATGTAATAGCTTTTTCTCTTTATTTTCGACAGCACATTTATATCAGAGACGAAATATAAATATCTATCTGAACAGAAAATAATATGATAAATGGATATTTGAATTTTTTCGTTGCCGCATTCGCATTTTTAAAAAACGAAATTCACCTCTCTCCTACATTTTCGCCATTTATATTATTACAAGAATGTGTAGTTTTGTTATTAACATTAATACAATTAGTTACTATTAGACAACAAGGTACGTAATATATTATATTCACACTGCAGGTAGTCAATAACCTAGATGTAAAAGCGCGAATTTAAAAAAATTGAACATTATCAATTTAACAACTAGCGCCGCCATTCGGTAAAATACGTAAAAACATTGAATATATAGCTCTGTCTCCCACACATGCACACAAGGTGTTGTATTATTACATACTGTACAGGAAAAAATTCTAATATGGTGCCCATCGTCCAGCGCTTAACGTCCGATGTCTGTATTCTAAGTAAAGAAAAAAATAACAATTGTCCATGATTGTATGACTCGTGTTAATTATGAAAATTCGATTGAAATTATGCTGGCTTGTCTGAGGATGCGTGTGTCACGCTAAAATTATCAAATCTATATTCCGCAAGGAGGAACACGAGGAAAATTAAATTTTATTCATAGAGAGTCAGAGCGTGAAGGGTAAAATTTTGTGTGTGCCTCTGTGAATCCACGACGTGGCTTCACATTTGTTTCTTACTTGGTTATTTTTTTTTTTTTTTTTTTTTTTTCAATTCCAACCCGCAAATGAATTGACTGAAGAAGCGAGAATATTGCTTGAACAAACAAAATAAAAATGGACCACGAGCAAGCACAAAATGAAGATATAATAATGAGTAAAGGCAAAGCAGATGATACTTTGGCGGACACTGCAGTGCCTGACATTACAAACTTGGATATAAAATCACGATTGAGTCCACGAGCTGAAGATTCATGTGATGAACCGCGTGCCAATGGTTTACATCAAGTTAATGGTACTTTTAATTCACCAAGAAAAAGTTCTGAAGCTCACAGTGCATTGTCAGGATCTCGAACTATGGAAACTAGTCATTTAAACGCACTAGGTAAATTTGACATTCACCAATGACTCCGCATTATTTTTTCACCAACGACATCATCAATGACAAGTATATAACATTTATTGTTCTCTATTTTCATTTTATTTTTACAGATGAAAAAGAAGTAGCATGTACAAACAGTAATGACAATGACATAGAGTATGTTAGTTACACAAGTGAACTTCAAATGCCAGATATTATGAAATTATTTCAGAAAGACCTAAGTGAGCCATATTCAATTTATACGTATAGATATTTTATTCATAATTGGCCCAAACTCTGCTTTTTGGTAAGAAATTTATAAATAAATATATTGAAGCAATACTATAACGATGATGTATAAATTCTAATGGGTAATATATATATTTTTTTTTCTTTTTTCTTTTTTTGGCATGTTGACAGGCAATGCACGATAAAGAGTGTGTAGGCGCAATCGTTTGCAAATTGGATATCCACAGGAAAATCATAAAACGTGGTTATATTGCTATGTTAGCTGTAGATATAAAATATAGAAAACGTAAAATAGGCTCGAATCTAGTAAGAAAAGCCATCCGGGCGATGGTACAAGATGATGCTGATGAAGTGGTCCTGGAGACCGAAATAACTAATTGTTCTGCATTACGACTCTATGAAAATCTTGGATTTGTGCGTGACAAAAGACTTTTTCGTTATTATCTAAATGGTGTTGATGCATTACGACTCAAACTTTGGCTTAGATGAAATTCATTTGCGTGCTCATGTCAATAGGAATCAAAAAAAAAAACCAACATCGTTGTTTAATTTAAAAGAATAATAAAAATAATAATAATCCATTGTGTGTTCAAGTCTACAATTCAATCATGGACTGTGAACGTAAACAAAAAATTTTGAAGTAAACTTTGATACCAAATATATTATCCTGTGCGACAACTCATTTATTATGGTTCGTCTACCCGCTATACATTGAAGGCTTTCAAAATCCCGTGTATTCCATCGTCGTATATCGTTTTGGCTGTTTAAATACCTATTACAAAAGCGGTTGGACATTATATATTTCATTGGGTTAATTGATTTGGTATTAAATATTCAGTCCGAGTGAAAATTGAATCAATTGATCCGCAGCCTAGAACGACGTTAAGAGAGAAAAAAAAAAAAGAAGAACAGTGGGAAATATAAGGAAAATAAAATTAAAATGAGAATAGAAATTGGAGCTGTAAGACTTTAATCACAATAGCAATCATTTCTATTTATCTCTACAGCACAGCGATATCTTCAATTTTGGTGTGATGAATTAAGTATTTAAATTGTAAAATTCGAAAGATAAAACTAAACCACACAATTTGTTCATGATAGCGAGATGATTCCACAGTATTGCGTTTTCACAGCACAAATATTGAAAAAAAACCGCCCTAATAGTTCTATCAATCCGATATAATCGTTGTATAAAAAATTCATGCAAAAAAAAAATGAGATTGTAATGCAACTAATGAATTATGTGAATATGTTAATAAAAACGCATAACTGTTTTTTCATATCAATGATTTTTAAGTCAATGCATATGTTTAAAAGCATTATTATTGTTAGTGTTTGGATGCATGTATAAAACAAATCAAATAAACACATTTGATAATTCAGTATAATAGATTATTAAGAAAACATTGTACAGAAATGTACAAAATGTGATATCTAATATTTGTGAAGAACCACATCCTCGTGAGAAATGACAGTATCTGTATCTCCATTAATGACACTAACATCCTTACGTACATATATATATATATATACAAATACAGTTAAAATTTACACACAAAACTTCTTAATTCAATTAATGCCAAATTATATTCAGTCCATTCATTATATTATTATGTATATATGAAAAAAAAAAAGAACAGATCTTTAAAATATATTTGGATAGAAAAACAATAAATTTTTTTCGATATGATAATCGCGGGATTTGGAATGGCTGAGATATTAAAATCAATAAAAATACTCAATTTTTGACTAGATAATATCAATAAGTAAAATGTTACATATAAGAAATAACCTAGTCAAATGTTTGACTCATTGCACTTGAAGAAGAATGTGCTTCCTGGCCATGATTCCTACGACATCGGCTGTTTTTTCTTCTCATCACTTTCAAAACCTGAATCTAAATCATCGCTCATGGATTT
The DNA here is from genome assembly GCA_910591685.1 of Galerucella tenella. Classification (NCBI taxonomy): domain Eukaryota; kingdom Metazoa; phylum Arthropoda; class Insecta; order Coleoptera; family Chrysomelidae; genus Galerucella; species Galerucella tenella. The sequence continues at coordinate 23,536 of CAJUYH010002180.1, read as the reverse complement.
ATCCAATACCAAACTGTGTGTATGTTGCGTTGACTTTTGTTCAGAAATAAATTGTTTGATAGTATCAACTAAGTGTATAAAAAAGTGGGGATATCCATCGTATCCAGGAAAAAAGTTCACATCAATAATGGCGTATTTACCCGTGTGGTTTTCAATAACAACATCAACACCCACGAGTACAAGGCCAAATATTTTTGTTACATTATCCACAATACGTTGAAAAATATCATAATTCGGCTCTACGCGCAAAGACTCATCCTCTTTTGATATCACTGACCACTCGGAATGAGAATTACTTTTAGAAATATCATGAGAACTGAAGTTTAAAGTCTCCAATGACTCGCAGTCTTTTGTGTAAAAATTTTTTAAACTCGGCCGTTCGACCACATGAAAATTATTGCCGACAATAAATACTTTATACAAAGTTGCATTGTGATTTATAAAATCTTGTGCCACACATGGTGGCTGGCAGTCCTTTAAACCTTCCTCATTGAATATCACCATCATCTAGCAAATGAAACACAATAAGCAGTTATTTTTTTTAATACATAGCAGATAAATAATTTTGCAAAATTTTATATTACATTGTGAGCATCACTGGAACCATGAGCCAATAATGGTTTGCAAACAAATGGAAATTTAATGCCTGCTCTTTTCAAAAGCACGAAATTTTCAGTTGACGATTTTGATGTTAATCCAATAGAATTCGGTGCAAACACATCTGAAAAAATTATTTAACCAATATATTGAAAGGATATTCGCCCTATTTCAATAATAACAACATATATTTATATATGTATTCACCATCAAGCAGTAATCCGTCGTGCAACATGTCATAAGATTTTTGACGATCGCGAACATTTCGGATATTCTCTAGAGGATCAATCACTATCATTTCAGGATGTCTACGTATATATCCTTTTACTCGATTCACAAACATTTTAGCCTATAAACATCATACAAATATATATATGTATATATATATATATATATATATATATATATATCGTATATGCATTTATATATGTGTATGAACAACCGCCAAAAAGATTTATATACATGTGTTTCGGAATTTATTTACATTTTGATCACCACTTTCTGCATGCGCCAGAATATCAGTCAGTTTATGGAGGAAGACATGGAATGGTCCCTGAGGTTCGAGGTTCATGTTAAGATTCACCTACAACATAAAGTCATTCAACATAATTAATTATTTGCTGTATACCGCAGCATTGTATATATGTACATGCAATATAACATATATATTTATTACACAAATGAACAAATAAATCATACCTGTTTCAATAAAAAACCCTGCTTTGCACAAACATTCTCAAATTCATTCCAATTAAATTTTTGACGTTTCTTCTCTGATATCCAATAGCCAATTACCGCGATGATCTTTTCGTCCATTTTAATATCAATTGTCTTTTCGTAGTTTATCTTTATCATCTGTCGTAGTCATCCATTTGAAATAGCAGTATAACTCAAAGCAATGATTCGCACAAAAAACAAGCATTTGACAGCCAACAGTGAACACGCCGCGTTACGGTAAAAAACAAGGTTATGTTCCATTGAAATCAGTAGAACTCAAGGCCATTTAATTCTCAACAGCTTATTTGTATCCATATTATATGCACGTGCAGCCACCTGCCGACTGATTGCTAGATGCAATATACTTTATCAATTAGAGTAGGATAGACAATAAGTAAGGTAAATATTCATTTATATAATGAACTTTTGCTAACAGAAATATAACAATTATTTGCGAATTATATTCCAATGTCTGAAGATTAACTTATAATGACGAATATAAATATAATAATTTCATTTATATAATCTTCATTTTATCCCGTAGGAAAAACACCATGTCATATTATTAATGCTCGTTATCTCAATATTTTAATGAAAGACTTATTTATTGATATAGCAGTATACTTCTACAATACACTTCTATAATCTACATGACATTAATCACTCAAGTAATTTACTGAAAATGAAAATATATAAATGCAGGCACATATTTTTTTTTTGCTTTCAATATTATTATTTATTTGTCTAGCTCTTTCTCTATACTGGAATTCAATTCGATATCTGTTTCTTCTACTTCCCCAGGACTTTCCGTTGCAGACTGTAAAACAAAAAATAATTCATTCATAAATGGATGTAGCTTTCTGCAAATAAAAGAAACAAACATTAGTTTGTAATCTTTTATCTTACGTTGGAAATCGACAATCGTTGGCTAATAGGACAAATGTGAATATTATCATTGTCGCTATTATTGAACTGATCACATTTAGTAATTCTAATTTCACCGAGAGAATATGAACAGGAACTTGGTAAATAGAGTTCACCTTCAGAGTAGAAATCGTCTGCACTAACTTTTTCCTGAATTCATAAATTAAATTAATGGGACTGCCTAACTCAGGCAACTATAAATTATTAAGAGATAAATTGCAATTACTTACTTCTATATTATTTGAATTTTGTACGCTCGATACTGAATTGATCGATGGTACTTTCCTACGCGAATAATTGGACAAGAGTGATGTAGTAATTGTACTTTTGTTACTCTCCATTTTTTCATTTGATTTCATATCATTAGAATCAGAATTTTTTGATAGTTGTGACAGAGATTTATCATATTTTTTTTCTCCCCCACTATGAGACGGTATTTCAGTAGAATTATTTTTTATACTTTCCACATTATCAGTTACTTCATCTACAGATTTAATATTCATTCGATTTTCCTCTATTAACGCTTCGCTTTTATTTTCATTTTCATGAATATCTTCAGATGAACTTTTCGATTTAGTACCTGAAGACGAAGAGGCTTCGAAACTTTCAGAATATATCGCTGATACATCACGAGACGTTCCATCACGAATAGATACTTCAGGAGGGGTTGGAATTGTATCAACTAAAATAACTATGTCGGATTTTTTCTCATTTGTTGTTTTACCATTGCGTTCATCAAAATTCAAATTTGTACATTGAATTTTAATTGGTTCACAAGAACAATGTGAATTTTTTATATTTTCCTCCTTTTGGTTATATTCAGACGCATCTTTATTATCTATAGTCACTGATTTGTTGTCATCACTAACGGTGACATCCAAGAAATGGTCCACCATGTTGATCTTACGTTCGACCTCTTGATCGTTATGAAGTTCATTATCTAATTTTGTTTGAGTATTATTAACTTCAGATTTAGTACTTGTATCATATTGATCATTGGAAGGAGATGAACGAAATGCTTTTATCACATTTAATTGAATATTTTCCGCCACTGTTTCCCCATTATATTCGATGATTGGATGAGAATCTTTATTAATATTCACCCCATCAACTTTTCTTTCAATTTCGGGAACATTTACTTTCATTGTCGAGGTAAAAGAGAATCTATTTCTCGTCATAAAAACTTTTGACGTGTCATTTTTCATATCAGGTTCCCGAATGGGAATAAAACATACGTCCGTTGTACTTCGACTCTTATTTGTATCGATATTAGTTGCGGGTATATCAATCTGTTGATAATTATTTAGTGGCGTTGAAAATCGTGGCGGTGGTAACATTGTCTCACATGATCCCGTACTATCTGAGCATGAAATTTTCGCTCTGGGTCTCAATAAAAATTCAATATTCGATTCAATATCAATACATTTGTCTTTGGCCTTTTGTTTTTTGGAATTGAAAATTATTTTAGGCGATTCATCGATTTTCGATACCGTTATTGGCGATGCATTTTTATGTACAAGTTCGATATATACAGGATCATTTTCTTTGTAGAGGACAGTCATTGGAAAAAATTCATTATCAAATTTCTCTATATCTTCAGAGATATTCTCGATTTTCTTATCCAACTCACGTATTATTTCGTCAAATTTTTCTATATTAGGAGTATCAAGGAAAATCTGTTTAACATCAAAATTACTATAAACTTCTTCGTCATCTTTAAAATATTCTATCTCTTCGTCCGAATACTTTTTCATTGAGTCATTATTCTCTGCACTTCCAAGCAGTTCATTACTCTCCAAGTCGGCCATGTGACAAAGAAAATTAAAGAAAGATCGTTTAGGTGTTTCGGAATTCATTTCTTTCAAATTTACCTTCTCACAATTTATTTGCCCTGATACTCCCACGTGGATTGCATTATCTACAATTGCTTGCTGATTATCAATACAGATTACCGACGACGACTTCACAACATCAACCGACGATTGTTCCGATTCCTTCGACAATGCACTGTTTTCTATAGACCGCTCATATAAATTCGTTTGTACACCGGCATCGATCAAACTTTTATTGATAGACGCTTGCCTTGATGATTCCTGTGTGAATTCGTATGTCTCAACATTTTTTCGCGTCGTTTTACTATTTTTCTCAATGGGAAATAAATCAAGTCTCCCCACATTCCTCAATGATAATTGAGGCTTGATATCAACTCGTGCGACAGTTCGGTTATGTAGGGCTCCCGTAGAAATTTGTCCACGCAATTTATCTTCATCTTTACTCATCAAACACTCTCTACAAGTGTCTTTTGTTTTTTTTATTTCACGATATCGCACTCGTTCTCGTTCAATTGTCTCATTGGAAACTATTCTCTGTACTCTTGGTAGGCTATTAATTTTCACATTCGCATTGTAGTGAGTTGTAGGAATTGTATTCGATGATAATTGTCTATTTGCCTTATTAAATTGAGCAGTAACAACATTGCGTATGTGCAATTCGTTCTCGTCGATGTCTGTAACTATAGGTTGCCTAAAATAAAAGTTGAAACGGATATAATTTTGTTTTCTTAATTCTATATTGTAGTAATAAATGAGAATAGTAATTTATTCTGTTACCTGTTTGCAGTGAAATGAAAAGTAGGAACACTCTGGCTTGCTTCAATGATTGTTTGTCTGGCTTCTTGAACGAGTTTTTCCGCATTCTCAAGCGCGTCCAATGTGCTACAACTGCTGTTTGGTCTTTGCAATGAAACCGGAGGTGAATGACGAACCAAATAGCTGTCCAAACTCCTCGTATTTCCCAAACTTTGTCTTTCATCACTATCATCATCATTCATATTGTCCTCAATCTCCTGATGAACGTTCGTCAATGCCCTGGAATGAGAAAAAAAAAGAATAAAAATCTTCAAAAATAACAATGAATAAATACTCTTTCAAGTTTTGATGAAGGACAAATGGAAAAGGGTCATAATGTCGACAACTTGTGACACGTCACCCTGTTGCCGGATACTAAATCGTTTTGTACACGATCTCTACATTGCGTCACATAACACGCTTGACCCCTTACAGAGGACGAGAGTCAGTGGACTGAATGTCTATATTATTGATTGTTAAAGGGGATGAATTGTGTCTTGGTTGTTTGCTTTTAACCCAAGTTATTGTTCAGCTTATCTTAATGATTTTTGTAGTGCAAAGCGTGATATAATCGTGTGTCCTTTGCTGTGTAACAAATTTCTGAACATACACAATATAAAGTGTATATATTTGAATGTGCAATTGATTGCAGCGATTACGACGCCAGAGTAAAATAGATCAATAATTACTATTCCAACAGGGGCGACTATCCCCACGTTCAATCCCCAATGATTTAAAGAGGATCGCACTCATCAATGACTCTCTCTCTCTCTCTCTCTCTAATAATGTAGATAAATTGTTTTACCAGTAATAGTATGAAAATGAAAATAATGTACAATTGTTTCAAGTAATTTTCGGTTTTATGATGACAGTTGGTAAAAATGTAGATAATCAATAATGAAGAGAAAAAATATAATAGTAGTATATATAAGGAGACTATTGACCTTTAAAGTAGAGATTACAGCAATGACATTGGAAACCTGCCAATCATAATATTATAAGTTCATACGATAATAGATTGAGTGACGGTGGTAGACGTGAATTATAATTAGTGTGACCGTTGGTAGATTAATTCACGAGGAAATGAATTATTTATCTCCATAGATTCGTTGAAAATTCTCGTATGATGTTTCAATATAATTCATATAAATTGGAAATTAGCCAAGGTGAGATTTATTGAAACGTCATGAACATATGATATTGAATGGAGAACATTTTGCAATGTTGGGTTAAAAATATCTGTTGAAAATTTGCACCATTCATATTTTTTATTCGTTATTCTCTTCATTGATAGTGCAACTTTAAGAATTATTGTACAGAGACACGGGGTAATAGCAACGCCGGGTGAGAGCAACTTGCACAGAATTTTCAAGCAGTCTGGACCCAACGGATCAATATTGCGCCCACTTTTTATCCCCTTCTTTTTTTTTTCGCTTGCTATACAGAGTGCGTCGACATTGATTAATTTTTCTTCATACCCGGTACACTGTCAGGGAACAATATATTGGATGTAGCTGCATCACTATATACTTCTCCACCATCGATCTGTTTTCAAATCAATGGCAAACTGTGTAGAGATGTGGACGCCACGTACGTTTGATGGCGGAAGCCAGGAATAGAATGATGGATTACACAATTTGTTACACATCAACACATATATTTTTGTTTGCTTTATTGGCATACATACGATAAACAGTATATTGTTACACGTTCCGAATTATGGTACACTAAAAAACAATTGTTTATTTCTTTTTTTTTTATTCTCTTCATCTTTATTCACTACTACAATTGCCATTCGACGCTTCCCTCAATTTCCTTTCGCTTTCAACGTCTTCACGATTTATTTCACTTTATTTACTTTTCTCCAAAACTTCTTCAGCGATTTTAATTTTGATTCGTACATTGAAATTCTTTTTCTGCAATAGAAAAGAAGAGCCAATTTTTACGAGACTCAATTTAGTAAAATCGAAATTGTATTTATGATTTTGTTGAGTGAATCACGTGTGTGTGTGTGTGTGTGTGTATGCATTTATCGTCACAGATAATGAAATTTTTTTTGCCTTCCCAGGACGAAAAATAGCGAAAAAATAAATATTAAAAAACATTCTAAAGATAGCAATTAAATGAGAGAAATGTAATAATTGAAAATTATTATTTTTCTTCTTTCATACGTGTCCAATCATTTTTATACATGAAACGGGAACAATTTTGTCGAGATTAAATTTATCATCGATGCAATTGTAACACGTTATAAAACGTGTGAAAGCGGCTTTAGAAAAATAAAAAGAATGAAACAAAAAGAAAACATCTTTTCGAACTTAAGAAATAACTCCTTTCTTTTCGTCCATATTTAATTTTGTATCTTTTGTACCGTCTATTTATGAACACCTTCACGTGCTACAAGTTCTTGAAAATCGTCGCGGTCCCAAGAGACAAAGATTAAAAAACAAATTGGACCAACTAGAAATGTTTGAAGGTGTTCACCATATTTTTATATACTACAATAAAACGGCTCATACATTTATATTTAATTTTTGTCCTTAATTTAATGTTTCACTTATATTATCGATACATATCTAAACGCGCTTAATTCTATTGATTTTTATTTTGTACAAATATATACAAAAAAAGAAAATTCACTTTTATATTGAGTGCTTATATAGATTATAATATCACTTAACACATCACTCTCATGATATCACTTTCAACACCATTCATTCAACATTCCATTTCTGAAATAATAATCTCCTCCTCCTTTCTCCTCGTATCCTTACACGTGTGCTGATTTTTCCACCTTTGTTTTCACCAGATAAGAAAAAAAGACCCTGGGCGGCAGCGATACTAATTCTCATCATTACCTTGATGGTTTATTACTTTTTTTTTATACATGTTCTCAATGTTTTTTCGCTATTCTTCGTTTACTTGTTTTATTAATAATTATTTCTTTTTTCGTTTTTCATTACTATTTACGTGATCATTCGACATAGTAAGTGTGAATGCACCTATTTTATTTCAGTTCTATCATTTTTATTCATTTAATTATCTATTTCATTATTTTCTTTTCCTAGTTATTAATGAAAGTATTAAAAAACCGAAAAAGTCTATAAATAAACGAAAGAAGAGAAAATATGAAAACCATCGGGTTACTTGCGTGTCATCTGATCACACAATCAAACATATTTTTGTTTCCCTGTTTTTCCTTCATCCAAATCAAAATTCACATGTATATTTATATACATACATATGCTGTATCGTAACACTTTTATTTTTGTGCAAATATTCACGACACGCACACGTCCGATAATCCTTGATAAACGCGTCAAATTGCGCTCAACATAAAAAGAAAAGGAATAAAGACCATAAACAAAAACAAAGTAGCGCATTATTAAAATATAAATGAAAGATCAATGTTAAGACTTTTCAGTTATTCTGTTTTTTTTGTACATAAGTTGGTTACTCATTTAACCATACATTTTAACTGTTTTATTTTTATGTTTTTTTAATAATAAATGTCAAATGTATATACACATATACACAATGTACAGATAAACGGGACCATAAAAAAAATCTCTTATAGAGATTGTTGGCCCGAGCTAAAGTTTTGCTCGCATTCTGCGATACACATTCAAAAATAAACAATTCAACTTAATCGTCATAGAAACCATTATGGATGGATTTAACACCCGCCCACTTTGTGGTCATTAAAGAATACAATATAATCGCTCGTAGTACTAATTAAAGTGTGAGGCGATCAAGCCTAAGTACAAACCCCCTTTTTGTTTCCATTTTTTTTTTCCACAAGGGTGATACAAATTTGTAGCGATCACAAGAAAACATGTCGCATACCAGTTCTAAACAAAAAAAAAAAAAAAAAAAAAACGACCGCACACAATTTTTTAAAGAAAATAAGAATAGAAAATGTGAAAAATAAAAATTGAATTGACAATGGAAAATTATAATGTTAATTATAGAAATATTATTTGAACGTCTTTTGATGCGAAGACGCAACGCCTGCAAAAAACCTAGGGCAAAAGTACCCGTTTACCAGTGTGCCAAAATGTGCCGAAGACTACTGCTCAAAACCGACAATCGCAATCAGTCCACACTCTCGATTATATATATATATATATATATAAGAAAAAAAAAACAATCAAATGTGCAATGCACCGGTCAGCGTTGAAAATTTCGTTTATCACAATAAAAAGAAAAAAAAATCCCCCTGATAGCATGCGTCATAATTAGTTAATAATCCAACCAATCAATTTTTTTTCTATTTCTTTCAGATTTGATATCTCGATAGAAACAAAAAAAATACAGAACAAGAGCGTTATTGTGCTCACAAAAAATCCAATTCAATACAACGTCTTCGGCTCTTATCTCCATGGGGCTATTATGACAAGCAACATTTACAATCAACATATGTCAATTTGTATCTTATATAATCTTCTGTTCTTTATTTTTTATTTTTTTTTTCTTCGAAACGAAAAACCAATGTTTGGGCGGATCCTTCACGGTTTTCCACCGAAACATCATCTTTTTTCTTGTCATTTGATGTCACTATCCTCCCCTCATAATAATAATAATAATAATAATACTATTATTACCACGAGAAAAGAAGACAGTTAAAAATTTGTGCCTGAAATCATGTCCAACATGATGATGGACATTCACATAATATACTTTTTAAGTTTCGCGGTCTTTCTTGACTTTGAGTCCAGTTGCAGCCGTATCTTCGGCAAGAATTGTTACAATTTCACCTTGCATAAATGCCCATGGCACTTGACTATCTGCCAATGGACATTTCTCACCGCTTGGACAATAAACCTGAAATGATAATTCACCAATTAGTAGGTTTACAAAAAATACAATAATATGTTATATTGTATCCCATTAACAAACCTCTGAGCCTGCGCCCTGTCTCTTGATACTGTCTCGACTGCATGGGAAACAAAATTTGTGATGTGGAACGCTCGGACACTGAACAAAGTGAGTGTCCTCCAGACGACCCTGGCAAAGTGTACACTTGAGTGCAGGCGCTGAGACCGGTTCGGATCCTGCAGCGGTGGTGCCCTCCGAGGACGTCATCACAGTTGTTGATGACACATGTCTCGAACCATTCGATCGTCTCGCTGAAGAGCCTGAGAGAAAAAGGTCGGCGTTATAATTGTAACATTATAATTGATCATTTATCAACACAAATACAATGAATGTGGTACTGAAACAAAATGGATAAAATTACCGGAGCTATTGGGACTGTGTTGAGAACTCCTGGAGACACTGCGTTGCTGTGCATTTGACGCAGTTGTGGGTGGGCTTCTGCTAGTTGGACTTGGATTATTTGGCGGCTGTGGCACAGGCTCCGGCGATGTCAATGTATCAGCAACGGACATCAGTGCAGCCATTGGTGATGGACCGCCAGCATTTCCCTGAAGATAAGAAGATCCCAATTTAGATTGACGTCAAGCTCGTGTTGACAAGATTCCAATGGTAGTGAAACCAACCTGATGATGATTTCCCTGTTGATTACCACCACCGGCCTCTTGCGGAGGTAGTGGAGGCGGTGGAGGACTAGTTCTTGGACGCAGTGGTGAACCACTGCCATTTGTTGCAACATTTGCGGGAGCGAGTGGAATTGACGGGCCAACATAAGCGCCTGAATAAGAGGAAACACTTTAATATCGTCATTTTTGGAATCAATCGATAGATCTACTAATTAAATTTTTCTTTCTTGTTTATTTGTGAAATTCAATGTTCAATGTGTCGCATAGAGTTGATTTAAAATTTTCATTAGCTCAGAGCATGTCAATGTATATCATCGTCTCACCAACTTCTGTTGCATTATCTAATTTGAATGCATGTCACGCAACCGACACAACTCCAATACATGTGGGAATGTTAAATATTCGATTTATAAGCATTCAATCGTTCCATGGCCTATCACGTACTCACAACGATGATGAACTCGAGGCACACGTGTCAATACAATATATACTTGTATAAAATTTTTTTTGTACAACGAAATTTTTATGTATTTACTGGCATTGAAAAGAACTGTCACTTCAAAAAATATCCCAATTCACCCTTCTCATTTGCTTACATTTTTATCTATATTAAATCATAAATATTTCGATAATATTGACATTCTGAAATTCAACAGTGACTAATAGAAGACCGTGTGTATGTCATCATGTGGTATTGATTCACCACTATCATGCAACAGGAGAGATAGACTAAAATAGAAACCGAGCCCGATAATAGAAAGAAGATGACGACAACTAATATCCACATATTAACTATAATGTAAAGAAAAGAAAGAGGACGATAATAAAAATAAAGGTATATAAACAAACAGAAATGTTGTCACGGCATGATGAAAACCGGTTAGCCAATGGTGTGTACCCAGAGATGAGGAACCGGAGGGACAAGTAAGTCAGTGAGTGAGTGAGTAAGGCAACATGGGACACGCAATGGACGAGACATGTGACCGGTACTTTTCCGTGACCAGCACATAAGAGAAATCGTGCAAAAGAGCGCGCGCTCACACTCAAAGAACGAACGGGTTAGTGGGAAGAGCGACGCGAATAAGGATACTAGGCCTACGTCAAGTTATATATTATGTGTGTGGTGTTCACCACACGCAAACAAATCAACATGGTAAGCATAAGGTAGGCGTCCGCGGGGCATTAAAGTGAAAAGAGCGAGACACGAGGTAATGGCTTAGTCATCGGTCGTTGCGTCGTGGAGTTGTGGCCTTGTTTCAAATGTGTGAAACGCGCGCGCGCGCGCACGTCGCACTACACGCTCTCCCCTATAACGTGTAACTTATGCTGATGACGTAGTGGTATAAAGCAACCGCCACCACTCACAGCCACACCAACAGCAACAGAGTAACACAAAGTGTATATGTACTTTTCTGTGTGTACTCGCAACGAACCTTAGGCATGTACATTAAATAAATAAATAAATAAATAAATAAATAAATATATATATATATAAATATTTATGTGTGCCTGTGTGTGTATATATACACACATTTTAGCTACGAAAAGGAGATTGTGATACGTTTGTGCGCACGCGCCTGCCTTCATAAACTATCGTTTTGTACATAAAATACTCTACAGCAAAACTACAGCACCTCTCTGCTACCTCTATCACTCTCTCGGGTTCCTAACAACGTTGAGCTATTGGATTCTGGTAGCGATTATAACCGTTGGACGCCATATTGCGCTACCAAAAAATAATCAACCTATAGAGTATAGTTATATATGAATTCAATGAAACCAATCACAAAATACATGTATAAGTAAATATGTACATAGATGGGTTTGCACCATCTGTTTTCAATCGCTATAAAAAATTCTTTTTGAATTAATTTAATGCTGTAAATATACACACATACATATGTTAAACGCGATCTTTGTGGATATAAGTGCACATATGTACATATTACGTTGCTATAAAATTTGTCCAGGACCACCGGTATATTGGCATATTTTATGTTATACGCAATAGCGCAATAAACCCACAGAGAATTGAAGAAAAATATTTACTATTATAATTGTATTACTGGTTATTGATGAAGGACACTGAAGATACTGCCTAACATGGATTGGCACATCGGCGAGCCTAGTTAAATGTTATATAGACGATGAGATTAATGGACGTGACTCGAACTTGTTCATTCACATTCCCATCTATAATTTTTCTCATTCGTTCTCCTGACTCATATCAAACAGACATACGTATGTATATATAAACACAAACGCGCACACACACACATGACTATTCCTAACTTTACCACATGATTTGAATATCTCTTCGTCTTTCTACAAGGCCAATAAATTTAATTTAGGATTTTTCTAGTCACGGGCCAATACAGAAGTTAATTCCGAGACTATACATCCATTTATTTGAAATATTATATTGAACAAATAGTATCACGCTAATGAAAGACAATTTCATATAAATGAAAAACAGAAATATTCGTTGATCTACGTACTTTATTACTGTCATATTATATGAATTATTTTTTATCCGAGTGTACATTGTAATGTAAGCATCATAAAGTAAAATCGAAAACGTAGATGATCTACGGTGGTGTTTTAGAAGAAAAAAGAGTACGAAAGGGCATATGGTACGCCTGGACGTGTGATTATCTCGATAGTTGTTTGAATATATGCGTACATACATGTGTATAGGATTATCCCCTTATTCCTACGAGGAATCGTGAAAAGTGGCCTTGCTGTCATATAAGGGCCTGACGGAGCAATTGAAAGGTATACCTGATGAGGATTGCCAAACGTAAACCACATGAGGACATGGCATTGCATCTGACAGGTTTACCTTTCACGTCATCCCTAACGTTCTCCTTGTCAGGTCTCTATCAGGCAAACCAAACTTGAGTCTTATAAATTTGCCCATATACTCGACTGAATACATCTTCATCAGGCTGAAATAAAATCTGCCTTATCATCCGCACCACACATTCGCATTATGGCCGCAATCAGGCTTGCCTCACAATGTTCACTTGATGTTAGCCATGACCTACGTAGTAACCAACTATTAAAAGGATGTTTAAATCCAGCCAAAGATTGGAATTGGTGTGCCAGGATTCAGAAGAATCGCCTCACCCAATACAACAGTCAATCAACAGGCAGAATAAACCGAAAGACAATTGAATTCTAAAACCGTTTGAAAAAAATGTTTATTCATACAACATAGTTATAGCGCAGTTTTTCTTTAAATATGAATAAACAGTGTCATGTTATCTGTGCACAGCATCCCTAGCGAGTCTCTGGGAGTTGCATCGTAACGTCCTGTGATCAGGTGAGCCATTTGAGGACCTTATAAAGCTATCCAGATAAGGGCATGATCCTACCATCACGTTTTGAGCCCTCACTTATTGCCCAAATCAGGCAATCTTAGAAGGACGTTATGATACGCCTGAGGAGATTTCCAATCGGGTATCTCACATCAAACACTCAGTCGCCAATTGTTAAATGAATCTCGGTTTGCCGAAAATGTTAATACAAAGCGCAGCACATTATCAAACATTTATAATTTACATAGTATAAACAAAAAATAAAATATTAATTTCATTTTTTACAGGAACATAAAAATAGCTCAATGAAACGTACAAATAGTGATAGAGACGAAAAACTGTTAATTTGAAAATGGATAAAACGTTGTTTCAGTTCAAGATCGCGGACGTCTTTCTCATCTCAACCACGCGCCGAAGATTCTATTTTTGACGGGAAAGACATGCAACGAACCCCACACTAGACAGAGAGAATAACAGTGCGAGAGAAAGAGAGCGCGACAACGACGTTGATGTTTAAGTATGATATTTTTCACTGTGTCTTGGATATACTTTTAACAGGCCGGAAATAGGCACAGCATTTTTTTTCTCTTTAATATACTATGAAAGTCGTAGATGCGATGAAGATATATAATGACATTGTAAATGGATGCTGACATTAATATATTTTTCCACCACAGGTTATTTAAATTTTAAAGGGTATTGGGAAATACCATTAAGGAAAATCCCCCCAAGAGCTTTAACCATTCTACCTCAAGCGCGCTCCCTCCTCTATTTCTCCATGTTCCTTCTTTTTTTCTTAATCGTAAATTGACCTTGTAAATCAAACAGCCCCCTTGCCTCCCTACCATACACCAATGCTCATCCGCATCACGTTATTCACATCCCATTTTGTTTTTTTTTTTTGTTTTCACTACCACTTCTTCACCTCAGTTTTCTTATTCTCAGAATATATAACGGTGCGAATTCCCCTACAGGAAAACGTGACCGTGCTCGTTATGTCCTTTTATGTGACAATGAATAAAAGGAATGAAGGAACAATAGTGCGAGAAAAAAAAAAAAAAAAGAAACAAATCATGGAAAAATTTAAGTAAAAGTGATAACAGGTGTATAACACAGGCATTCACCTTTTCTTAAATATTTTCGTTTGACATAATATTATCGTCGTTATTGGTATTGAATGACGAAATAAATAATGATAATGATTGTGAAATCATGACATATCATTAATGAGATATGCATTTAGAAGTAATAAAGCCGTTTACATTTTCTTGTATACGTGTCATTTAATTCTTTACTGCTTACGGTAACGAACGATTATATAGATAATAAAAAAAAAATGAAACACTAACGAGAATTAGAAATGATTAAAAGTATACAATCTATCAAAATGTAGATAAACAATATGAAAAATTTTTCATTTACTGTCAATCAATATTTTTGTATAAAATCGATGAGAGTGCTTATATATTATTTGTAAAATATATGAATCGACTCTAGTTATACACATATTCAATGACAAACTGACTTGGCAGATTGAAAGATGATGGCGACGATGATTGAAACAGCAGTAACACCAAGATAGAATGAATAAGGAAGCGATTAATAACATTCCATTTGCCTCGCGAGATTCATATCGTGAGTAACCGAGAGAAAAAGCGAAAGAGAGAACGGGATTCATTCATTGGTTTAAATATACCATCATGACGTCATGCGTCCGGACGTCACACGGTCGTCACTTTTTTTTATTTATTTTTTATTTTTTTTCGGAGATCCTATCGTGCGTGGCCCGACTTCAATACTCTTTCTCTACACAGACACGTGGGCATATAGATACAGTGAGCCGTCAATTTCATCTTAGGAAGATCGATCCCGCCATTTCATTCTCGTATCATTTAATCTCATCATAAAAATATCCCTGGATTAATTCACCACTATCGAAAACTTCTTCGCGTTCAAGTTCAATTATTTTTATATACTGTAAATCATAAATAAAAACATGGCATGTGTGTAAAAATGGAATCCATACTAATAAAATTATTGATTCTGTCGTTGTCCTGTGTTTATGTTCAAGTCATTCGCGTATAAACACAATTGTCTTATTGTTACGCGTCACTGTATCGTCTATAATAATAAATGTATTTGAATTGTGTGTAGGTGACTCTGAGATGGAATTGTATATTGATGATGTTGAAGTTGAATGATGGTGTGAAAGTATTGAATATTCATTGTGACAACGAGGGAAAGGTGTGAATTGAATTTGAAAAAATAAATAAATAAATAAATAAATAACCACCATCTCTATACGTTTTTTTTTTTTTTTGGTTCCGTTTCATATTGCCATATGTGTTTTACTGTAATTAATTGTCTTTCACGAAACTCCAACATTGAACACAATTTCTCTCGTTTTTCATATTCATTCACATTGATTACATATATAAAAATATACATATACGACTCGTTTCCGCTATTGAATGAAAAGCAACAAGAGTTGTTAATTTATGTACATATATTACACTGTATATGACTCACCATTGGCCTTGAATGTTGTGGCAGTCTCGAAACTTGGTGCTCTAACTGGATGTTTTTCCTTGTTTCTGTCTTGAACATAGCTAACAGCAAGACTAACAGCGGGCAAAGAATCGCCACGAGTTAATGGCGGTCGTACGGGATGTTGCTCCTCAAGTGATAACCTCTTTTCCGGATGTTCATCCTCATCAATTGTCGATATACCACGTTTCAATTGTGTACTACGACTGTGACTTAGATTCACGTGATGTGACACAGCGGCAAGATGTGCATTTGAAATCCTCACATTATTGTTTCGCATGCCATTTGCCAATTCGTGCGGTTCCTCATGCTGCTGTTGCTGTTGTTGTTGTTGTTGACGTGCAGCTGCAACCAATTGCTGCTGCTGCTGCTGTTGCTGTCGTGTATTTGAATTGAAATCAGTTATCGAATTGCGATGATGCATTTGTGAATAATTGGCAATATTGTGGTGTCTTGAGTGCTGTTGGCCGGTATTTTGTATTGGTAATACATCGAGATTTGTCCCACCATTGTGTTCTGAATGACTAGCACTTCTATATGCTTTTGATGCTGATGGTCGTGTGTCTTGAAAACCATGTGCCTTTTTTAATTGTTTCGCAGACTCTAATACCAAATCAATTCTATCAGCACCTTCATAATTCACACAGCCACGACATACAGGCTCTGAAAATTCCATTATCATAGCCCATGGCATGCGCGGCAAATCGCAGAGATAACACTGCGTGCGTTTGCCCATCATCTTGAAGGCTGCTGGTTACAATGTCCCTTTTTTTTATATCAACAATCGTTCAATCACAATTGGTGTAATTAAAAAGAATAAAAAAAAAAAAAAAAACCAGATAGTTATAGTACAACTAACACACTGCGAGCAATTATTTGCGTTGGGTCTCTGTATTAAACACCATACACGAGATACAGCCTACGTTTTATCGCATGACAATCTCCATCAACAGTTGAAATCATTTACAGACTTTTCCTCTGTGCTCGTATGTCCTTCGTATCTTCTTATATTTTTCTTCTTTTCACACTCTCACTGTAGAGAAAACGGAGAAAAAAAAAAATAGTAAACCAATGGGAACTTCCAAGTGACGATCGGACAAAAACCACAAACTAGAAATAAATAATAAACAGATCACTCCCGATTTGTACACGGAATGATATTTCCCTATCGTTTGTTTTTATTTATATATTTATTTCTGTCAATTTGTTTTTTTTTTTTTTTTTTTTTTTCACGCCTTACGTACACCACTTACACGTATCGCCGTGATGAGAAAAATCTTTATTATCAGGTTCGGGCTTATATATTATTGTGGGGTGCGGTCGCGCGATTCGCGGCAAAAAAAAAGGAAAAAAAAACGACAATCGTTCAATGTGAATATTGATTATATATATATGCACACGCACACACAGTGATATTGATAATAATTATCTACACACTGGCTATTTTAATATTTCCACGTTGTATTGAAATAACACAGAAAAAAAATTCCACGACTACAGTAGCGAATGAATGATACACACGACAATTGGCTTCCTACATACATACGTACTTACATACATACATATATTTCTATATATATATCAATAGTAATATGCGCGCGGCCATATAGACACGATGAGCCAACCGAGTTATAACAAGAAGAACACCACCGATGACGAAGGCGGAACGCTCGAGAATGCGACGGTAAAGCAGGCTTACGGGTGTCAGCCCCACTCAGCCATCCAACGGCGTTGGAACTCGGGCCAATGGGCGCGCGTGGCGTCACAGAGTGCGACGTCACGATTCGCAAGCGCATGCGCAACGTATATATATATACATATACATACACGGAGTATTCACTCTCGCCCCTCTGACCCTGCAAAGCAATCGAGCGCGCGCGTTCACGCACACACATATATATACTGGTGCTCGTGTTGTGTTTGAGAGTGTTCTCTCGCGCGACCAACCAGCCACGTCTCTCTTCTCTCTTGCAGTTTCTCGCTCTACATCTTTGTCTCTCTCCCTCTTTCACTTGTATATCGGCGCGCGCGTGACGGCCCGATCCCAGGGGACACGTACACAGAACGCAACGGCAAACCGGGACCGTGCGATTGTGCGACCAAAGAAGCCAGCATCACACCAACAAA
The DNA here is from genome assembly GCA_910591685.1 of Galerucella tenella. Lineage (NCBI taxonomy): Eukaryota > Metazoa > Arthropoda > Insecta > Coleoptera > Chrysomelidae > Galerucella > Galerucella tenella. Next base: position 5,176 of record CAJUYH010002180.1, on the reverse strand, counting down.
AATTTCTATCGTATCCATTATTTCTCATGAAGGCAAAGAATAATTAAAACAAATCATAAAATAAATAATGGTAATATTTAATGAAATGAAAGTCACGGCAGGTGTACCATAATTGTTTAATAAATTTTTATCAGCAATATATATATATATATATATATATATATATATATATATATATATTTTATCGATATTTTCATCAATAAAAATATTTTTCTTTTTTTCTCTTTTCATTTTGATAAATAAATGTGAATTGGTTTCTTATGACGTTGACTAATGTGTATAAGAAGCCGTTTGAGATGTATATGCATGTGTGCATTTTGCTTGCATTGCACATGCGAATGAGTTCGTGTGTCTGTAGCACAAGCCAACCATAAACACAAACGTTAATACTCCACTGTCGGCGGCGGGTCATTCTAGGTCGCTGGCTGGTGAATACGGCAAGCGCCGCACGAACGTACCTATTTTAATGGGGGCACTTGACGGCCATCGATAATAAACTAACGTTGAAACCGCACCGGCCAATTAGCAATATGTATGTAATATAATATACACATACATACATATATATATATATATATATATATTTCTATTCTTAAAGTATGTAAAAAAAAAAGAAAGAACATTACGCGCTTTTATATACATGCAAATGCACGATACAGCTGTATGTACTCTCATGCAACGTGTTATATTGCACTCTGTATTGCTATCACGACCCACAATACGCAAGTATTACTGGGCAATTTTAAAAAGTATCATCTCATTGGTGAAAATAACTGACCAATGACATTATAAAAT
>CAJUYH010002179.1:0-41856 GCA_910591685.1 Galerucella tenella | reverse complement strand
AAAAAAAAAAAAAATCATTCATAAAGGAAGAAGGTGCTAAGAAGTGAGATATATATATGACGTCAGGGCATTTTACGATTTTGTAAAGACTATAAAAGTAATAGTAACACCACGAGCCCCATCATTTTTAATTGTCATTTGAAGACGCAAGCTAAAAGCAAATATTAAAAATGGCATTCAAATTAATTGTCATGATTTTCAGTTTAATATTTAATTATTCTATGGGTTATAATATTTTACTGGCGACAATGGGTGGTACAAAATCACATACAGTACCTTTTGTTGCGTTGGGAACGTCCTTGACAATTCGTGGCCACAATGTCACATTGATGAGTGCATTCTCCGGACCAGCAGCAAACAATGGTCTTCGAGAATTAGTTCCATTGAGACTTGAGGTATTACAAACATTTATCTCCATAAAATAACATAATTACATATTTTTTATATTTATTTCAATTAATTCTATATATATTTGTAATGTAATAAATTTTTTTTTATTGACAATGCAGAATTATGTTGGCAATTATACGTCAGAATGGGATCTTATTGGTTCACGATTCCGTAATGAATTGCCACTTTCGCCATGGAATGCTATGCGATATGGTTGGGAGTCGTGTGAGGCATTGCTGCGAGATGAGAGTTCAATCGCTGCGATAAAACGGCCGGACGCCAGCGGAAATAATGAATCAGTAATAAGTTGGGATATTGCTGTATTGGATGGGGCATTTCCTGAGTGTCTCTTAGGAATATTGCACAATGAAAATGTGCCAATAATAATGTTAAATACGGTACAGTAAAAACAATTATAAAAAAAGTAGTATTTAACAAAAAAAAAAAAAAATATATATATATATATATATATATATATATATATATATATAAAATAAATTTAATTAAATGCTTATACACATTGCCATGAATGTTTAATGTGTTTTAATATTTAATATATATATATATATATATTTGTGGAGTGTTTATTTTATTTTTATTTGCTTTGATGCAGGTTGCATTGTACACCGGATCTATTTCACGTCAAGGTAATCCATCGCCATGGTCTTTAATACCATATTTTGGTAAGGCTTATACTCAGGATATGAATTTTTTCCAACGATTAACCAATGTTGCATGTCTATCAATACTAGAAGTAATGCATTGGATCATGACAACGGGATATATTCAACCCACATTGAGAAAATATTTAGGTAAGAAAAGAAAAGTGATGGGAATTTCTCTTTAAACTTCATTTCATCATTTTTTTTTTGTTTTTTTTTTATCCTCTTGTAAAAGATAAATGTCACTTTGTTTAACGGATACTGAAGAAACGAAGGTAAACACGTTGGAATAATCAACAAAAATATACAACTTATAAATCCGGAAAAGAGTCAAATTGTGAAATGAAACTACAGCATTTTAAAATAATTACATAAATACGATATGGCCTTGAATTTAAATGAAATAAAAAAAACAAAATAACTTCCGTATATTGTGATGTGTCATCCTATTGCAACAATACAAATATGTATAATATAAGTAATGAAGATAATAATGAAAGATATAAAATGTGTTGTAGTTGAATTCCAGCGTTATATTATTTTGTTTATTTTCATTGGTCAACAGGTGATGATGTGCCTGACGTGCGAGAATTGATCTCCGAAGTACCAGTGACTCTTCAAAACAGCCATTATGCCGTGGCGGAACCTTTGCCTTATTTGGCAAATGTGGTAAATGTGGCTTGCCTTCACTGTCGACCGCCAATGGCATTATCACCCGATTTAGAATTATTCCTACGTGGAGGTATGAAAAAATGATAAGAAAGAAAAAAAAATTCCTAATTCTTTATTTCCCAATATTTTTTTCAAAAGTGTCCATTCATCATTTCGCACCTCTCTCGCAATTCCTGTCGTCGCACGTCACACCACTATTATAATAATTATACATTAGACACATAGACACATTTCAATAGCAAATGATAATCATTATGGTAATATATTTAGTAATATATCATATGTCTTTTCCATCTATTTTTTAATGTTTGGTTCAAGGTTTTGTGTATGTGTCGATGGGCTCGTCAGTTCGTGCGTCTGGTATGCCTGATGCTCTTCGTGAAACATTCATCGCTGTTTTTTCGACATTACCATACAATGTCATTTGGAAATGGGAGGGTGGTGCAATTAAAAATTTACCAAATAATGTAAGAACAGGAGCATGGTGGCCACAACAAGAACTCCTTGGCCATGGACAATTACGTGCATTTGTTTCACATGGCGGATTATTATCGCTACATGAGGCGGCTTATCATGCCGCACCCACTCTTGTTCTTCCAGTTTTTTGTGATCACGATGGCAATGCCGCGCAAGCTGGTAAATTTAATTCATTTTCAAATTTCACCTTTATATTTTATTGCTTCAATTGTCATTTTATTTTACAACAGCAAAATTGGGTTACGCGCTCGTTATGAATCTTGCAAGTCTATCAATTAATAATTTACGTGAGGGTATTCTCAAAGTTGCATTACCACAGGATAATCATTATAAAGAAGCGGCGAGACGTCAAAGCGCATTGTTAAAGGATCAGCCGATGGGTTCAAGAGAGTTGGCAACATGGTGGGTGGAACATGTAGCCAGACATCAAGGTGCAGAACATCTCAAGAGTACAACGAGGTATAGTTTACATGTGGTGTATCTTTTTATTCACAGTTATTTTTTTCAATCCATTGTTTATTCGCGTTAATGTTGAAATATGCAAAATCCAATATTATTTTTATTTTTATTACTTTTTAGATTTATGGGCATACTTCGTTACTACTCAATTGATGTATTTGCATTCTACACACTTGCTATTTTAATGTTGGTTCAGGCATTTCGTAAAGTAGTACTGAGAAAAGGCGCATCATCAAAACATGTGCAAATAAAAAACCGAAAAATTGATTAATATATATATATGTCTTTCTGCCGGTCATATCATCTGATGTGTGTACATATATATTTACGTTTATTATATCATTAATTTAATTTGCGAATACAATTAGTTTATATGTAATGATTATTTCATTATTTTATTTATAATTATCATTTGATTTTTTCATAATTAGAATTAATAATCAATTGTTACCGTCAATATAGTTATATTAAATTGATAATAATGAATAGATGTAATAATTGAATGGTTCTCTTTGTTTTTATTTTTTTTTTCTTTATGCAAACCTCGATATTTTCATCATACGATCAATTATAAATGAAATTATGTAAATGACCCCATTAGGGACCAATATTTGCTATTGTGAAAATAATACATTATTAATGAAAGGACACGAATTGCTCAAGAAATAATCAGTATTTGAGGTGTGTTAAAGAGTGTAAGTGAACCACAATAACTGTTTCCTGAAGAATATTCTGATAACACTGATTTCTTAAGCGGTAGGTTAAGAAACATGTATTTTTGTCATTATCAATTTTTATATAATAATTCAGTCAAGTAATCGAGTGTTTTATGCAAATGATAAGGAAACGTATAATTAATCGTTTACACGAAAGACATTCTGAAATTTAATGAATTATTGAATAAAAATCATGTGGACCCAATTGCACACACACAACACACAGTGTTGAGCCATTTAGTGGACATGGCTTATCATTATTTTTTGATGTCCGTTTATAAAAAAAATATCAATTTTTAATGTCAGATATCGATGTTTTATATATATGTAATTAATATACATTGAATAAAAACAATTTTTTATATTTTTTTCTAGAAAATAATGGTGAAAACAAAGCCAAAAGAAAGTGAAAGAGTGATATACATAGAGTCAGAACTACAGATGGCTGTTGTTGAGGTTAGGTTCGGTAAGACGTTAAGGAATATTAGTCGAAAATATGGAATCCCAAGAACTACTTCATTAAAAAAACGAAAACAAGACACCCACAAATTCGGAAAAGGTGGACCACCAACAGTATTAACGGTTGATGAGGAAGTTCAATTAGTTTCCTCGATCATGCATATGAGCAAAACAAAAACAACAGGAAACAGCAAAAAAAAAAACTACGAGAAAGAGAGCTTGGTACTGAAGAAGCCAAGGAAAGAATTGTTAAAATGAGAGCACGAAAGCAACAAGAAAAAGCGGCTAAAAACAACAAAAATTGAATTGAAAATAAATATATTTCGCTTTAATAAGTAAATGAAAGTATAATAAAACATATGTGTTTTAGAATAAACATAGATTTCATAACATTATTTAATTATAAACCCATAATTTTTCACTATTTTATTTTTATCTGTAGGCGGTCACTAATGGGTGCATCGAGTAGACACTAGAGAGGATACACGTGTCCATAAAGGGAGTAGAAACATTTATATCATTTTCATTCTATATAATACTAAAAATTCGTATACGTCGTTTCAACGAGCGATTTTTCAAAAAATATAAATATAAATAAATTTATATTTTGAATGAGAAAAAATGAATTTTAATGCTATATATAGGTGTTTTCTATGATCGCTACGTTACGTGTCCCCCTAATGAGGACATTTACCTTATATATAGTTATTTTCCACATGAATAATACGTTTGTGTTGCCATAGAATTGCGTTGACAATCGATTAAACGGAGTTTGCCGCGAGAACGTGAATGCAAATTGATGGCAATTATGGAAGTGCAATATGTATATACGAAAAAACGTTCGGAATTTGGAAAATGGTGTGAATTTAGCGAGTATGATAAATTAGAAGTGGATATTAAATCTGATCGGACATTAATGAATAATTATATTCGTATGGATCCAGTAACGCGAGGTAGTCAATGTAGTAAAATGTATTCGGCACACGAGGTATTTAATATTCATTCATGCGCTTATTCAATTATTCAATTATTTATTTATTGTACTGTAATACAAATGATATTATTTATATATATATTCAGGTAAATACAAATACCGCGACATTTGGAGAATCGAGTATGCATCATGTTGAAGGTGGATGGCCTAAGGACATTAATATGCACGATTTGGAGCAGACAGTTCGTTACAGACGTAAAATCGAAAAGGATGAAATGTATATCCACACAATGCTCCAATTATTGCCGGTAATTGTCAATAGTGACTGTATAACTGTCAATTTTTTTATTCGATATTCTTTCACGTTTCTTTGTCACTTGTATTGTGTTTACCAAAGAAATTGTATTTGTTAAAAGCAAATGGAGCATTGCATTCTTCAAAATAACGCGTGCAATATTTATGAAGAATACTTTCACGACACGGAGCCAACTCCATTGGTACAACGAACTTTTTCACGTACATTAAATGTTTATCGTGATATAATACCAATGAAACGACCAATAACACATTTGTCTTGGTCACCAGATCAGGGCACACGTATGGCTGTGAGTTACTGCAATACTGATTTTAAAAAATCGACAATACACAGCAATTGCTCGTACATATGGGATATTGAAAATCCAAATAATCCATTTGTCACTTTAAAACCATTTTGTCCAATTGTTACAATGGAATATAGCCCAAAAGATAGTAATACATTGGTAAGTGGTTTAATGTCAGGTCAAGTTGCAAGTTGGGACATTAGACGAGGCTCGGATCCAGTTGATGTCAGTTCAATTGAAAATAGTCATCGTGATTCGTGTGATAAAGTACTTTGGATTAATTCAAAAACTGGCACAGAATTTTTTAGTGCATCCAAAGACGGACAAATAAAATGGTGGGACACTCGTAAAATTCAAATACCAATGGAAAGTTTAGTAATTGATTTGGTGAAACCTGAAGAGCAAAATATTGATGTTGCAACGGGAATATCAGCGCTACAATTTGAACCGTCAATTGGAACGCGTTTTATGTGCGGTCTTGAGAATGGTAGTTATTATTTATTTATATATCCTTTCATTCATTCTATTGTTTGTAATACTTTGTTTGTCTCCTCTTATTTTTCCCATTTACTTTTTATCGCTATAAATAAAGTTTAACGATATGATTTTGTTATTTTGTCAGGAATGATAATATCGGGTAATCGAAAGGGGAAAACTCCGGGTGAAAAAATTGCAACTAGATTTAAAGCGCAGTATGGACCGGTTATAAGTGTAGAGAGAAATCCAACATTTGTTAAGAATTTTTTGACCGTTGGTGATTGGACAGCGCGCATTTGGTCGGAAGATTGTAGAGAATCTTGTATTACATGGACTCCGTAAGTATAATAAATCAATAATAAAAATAAATATTATTATTGTAAATAATTTAAGGCAAAATTTTTTTTGCAGTGGACATCGTGAATTTTTAACTGGTGGTGCTTGGAGTTCAACGCGATTTTCCGTTTTTTTCTTGACTAAAATGGACGGTACTCTTGACATTTGGGATCTTTTAGTTCAGCAGGATGCGCCTGTTTTAAGTGTTAAAGTAAAAAAAAAAGAACAAAGAATATTAAATATGAAAATTCTATTATATCACGTGAATTTATTCAAATAGTATACTTACTTTCAGGTTTGCGATGAGGCTTTGACATGTATTCGATCACATGAGCAGGGTCAGATGGCAATTGTCGCTGGAAGAAATGGAACAACTTATCTTTTAGAATTTTCCGAAGCACTCACTGTCAATCAAAAAAATGACAAACTCTTACTAACTGCAGTAATTAATTGTTATTTTTGATATAAATGTACTGCAATTCGATTGAATATATATTTATATTGTACTGTGTATCAGTTGCTAGATCGTGAAACGCGAAGAGAAAAAGTTATTGAAGCAAAAAATCGTGAAATTCGTTTAAAAATGAAATCAGTACGCGTGGAAATTGATACGAACTCGCACGAAACCCAATCAAAGTGTAATGTTGGAAAAAATACATCACGTTTACCAAATCCTGATGATCCACTTATAATTCAATGCGAGCATGAGTACGAGGCCACTCTACAAGCAGTATGAAAAAATTTCTCATATTATCAACGACATTATACAAACTCAATTCAAATTAATATGAAATTTAATTTGAAGAAATTGCCATCACTAATTGACAATTGGTATTATTATTTATCATAGGAAATTGCGAGACAAGCGACATTGGATGACAATGAAATGAATAATAATCATTTACACAATGGAATAGCTGGCGCAGTCAGTCAGTAATTTAATATTAAATTGAATAAATGAAAAATTTTTAATAATAAAAAATTGTCATTTAATTTTTGTTATTATAATATTGATCCAACACAATGGTGGCGCAATAGTTTGTGTGTGAAAATCGATGGACGTTGCGTGGAAACGAACTTTGTATATACACATAATATAAAAAAAAAAATATATAAATATATCAACCAGTTGGCATATGAAACAGCTGTCGTCGTCGTCGTCGTCCACAACTACATTCATACACAACAAGTTATATAAAATTGACGGTTCAGTAAAATATATTTGTTTTATAATGTTAAAAAGGGGCGAGCATGTCAATGACAACGAGGCGAATGATGGTGACAGATGTCGTCCTGTTGGTAAACTCAGTGGTCTTGGTACAAAAATGGAAAAATTATTTCGTGCTGCATTTCGTAAAGATAATATTACTCAATCTAGTCAACGGCTCTCATCAGATATGGTGGAAGAATTGAAGGCGAGTGACATTAATGTGACGAGTAATATTGATAAGAGGAAAAAAATTATGGAGAGAAAACAGGCTCTTGGCAGTTCTGATTGGTCGTCTGATGTTGATTTTGGATCTCGTACAAATTTAGTAAAAGAGCGGACGAAAAACAATGAAAATGTTCACGAATCTGTTGAAAGAATTCGCGACGATGATATTCCAATATTGAATACGAGAAAGATACGGCAATTGAAACAATCAGAGAATGTACAATCAAAAGAATTGGAATCAACATCAATGAATGTTGTTGTTGATATTCATCGTGAAAGTATCAATTTAAAGTCGTCGAAAAATAATGAAGAAACTGTAGTAGATATTATTGCGGATGATTGTGAATTAGAACAACAGCAACAACAACAGCAGCAACAACAACAGCAGCAATTGTCAACAGTTGTAAGTAATCTTGAAGAGAATGTAGATACGTCATTAGAGAATTCTGTGGATTCAATAAAGAGACAACGTAAACGTTGGTCAAAAGAAACAAGTGTGATTCTTCCGCCAAAGAGAAATTCACTCTCGTCAACGAGTGTGTCAGAGAGAAGTAGCAATTGGATGGAAGTGGATGTATCTACACAACCTGTACCAGCACCAAGGCAAAAACAAATAATTGACAATGGAGAAAATAATAAATTAGGATTAGTCAATGAAGCTTTTGAATCTGAGAGCAATAATATGGATCAAGTGCTAAGAATTGAAACGAAATTGGGCACGGATCAGAAGACTCAAATTGAAATGAGATCAGTTGGAAGTGAATCCATTGAGTCTATTAATGTCAATGCCACTGTAGATATTGAGAAATTAGAAGTAGATCATTCGGAAATATCAGATATCGAAGAGATAACTGAAATTCAAAGATTTTCTATAGAAAATCCGATAATTAATCGCGGAATTAATTCGAAAATGGAATCTGGGACATTGACGAAGAGAACATCCGATCGTATTTCATTGAGAAGACTCAAAGAAACATCAAGGCGACGTTCCAAAAATAATTCAATGACTGAGAACTCAACAAGTTCAATGTCTGATATGCAGGTCATCGATAAATTTCACAGGCGTGAGGAAACTCCAAAGAATTATAAAATAAAACGAAGAACCCGGTCAACATCTTTAAGTCATAATTCGAGCACCTCTACCACATCACCATCAGCTCGAAAGCCAATTAAAAATACAAAGATTAAAAAGAAAGGAAGAATGAAGAGAGATAAAAAAAATGAGATGAAATATATCTCAATATCAATTCATAGAGCAGATGTATTAGTGCCTGATTATATAACACGACATCCAATGGTGATTGTTCATATTGTTGATGAAGCTACGGGAAATTATTTAAAAGATGTGAATAATACGAAGGTGGACGGAGCGTATTTGCAGCCTTTAATCACAGGAATATTCGATATCAAGGCAAATCAATCAATGGCGCCATATTGGGATGAAGCATTAATTTTTGAATATGATTTTAATGCAATTTTAAATGTTGGAAAAAATCAAGTACTTATACTCTTTGAAATTGTGGATTTACCAAGTGTTTCCGATGCCAGTTCCACTCACGATCGATACGGTATAATAAACAATTTATCAATATTTTAAGAAAAAAATTTATGCAGACATTGGGTTTTTTATGTTTTGTTTATTCAATATTTTCAGGAGGACATAATTGTTGGTACAAGATTGCATGGGCATTTCTCAAGCCCATGGGCGCATCTGGACTATCTCATGTAAATAAACTCGTGCGTTTACAGCTCTATAAACCTAAAAGGAATGTGAAAAAAATTAAACGACATCATTGCGAGCCATACAGTTGGTGGAAATGTGAATTGAGAGAAAAGTATCCAAGCACTTTATTCGTAACTGTAACTTCTATCGATCCACCGAAACTCGAACCTGTTTTTTACGGTCAATTAATGCTCGATACAACGGTGTCTGATGAACAACTAGAGCCACAAAAATCCATAACAATCACCGGAGAGGCGGGAAATTTGTCGCGTTGGAGTCGTTTATCCGCACAATCCTGCAAAATACCAAATGACATTTTTTTCCAGACTGAAATAAATGACAATGGATGTTTTTACGTTGTGTTCAGTAATAATGGAAAATATCTCGCATGTGCCAATTGTGATGAATATCATTATCCCATTGTTGTTTATAAAATTAATGAGGAAAAAGTGTATACAAAATTTGTGGGTCATAAGAGTTTTATTTATGCCTTGGATTGGTCGAATAATGATGAAATTCTTTTGTCAGTATCGTCTGATCACACTGCACGACTTTGGGATGTAAAAAATAAAATAATTCAACAGATAAATATGTTGCCGCATCCATCATACGTTTATTGTGGTAAATTTGATCCACAGAATTGCCATTTTATTGTAACTGGATGTTACGATCATGTGATGCGACTTTGGTCACGTCGAAAAGGTTCTTTAAATTATGAACTTATTCAGGAACTCGATGGACATGAGGGTTTTGTCAATTCAATTTGTTTTTTAAAAGACGGTGATATTCTCACTGCTGATAGTGTTGGTGTTATCATTCAGTGGACGGTGAAAAAGAGAAGTGGAAAATTATCGCGAGATTGGAAAATTGTAAAAAAAATAAAAATACGTGAAATTAAAAATATTACGATAAATACAATTGTACTTCATCCATTGGGTTCACGTTTACTCGTTCATTCACGTGACAATGGATTGCGAATGCTCGATTTAGCAACAGGTGTTGTGTTGCAAAGGTACTTGGGTCTTAAAAATTCACGGTAAGTTTTATATCAATTGATAGTAAAAAATTCTATTTATTTATTCATACAAATCATATTTAAATTATATTCTATTTATTGTAGAATACAAATAGCCGCGAGAATTTCTCCGTGTGGTGGATTACTTCTTTGTGGTGGCGAAGATGCCACACTAAATATCTGGTGTTTGGAATCCTGTAAACATATTGCAAAATATTCAATGAATCTTCCAACTGCTGCTGTTGTATGTGTTGATTATCATCCATACGATCATGTATTAGTTTATTCCATTTTTGGCGTTACCTCAGAAACAATTGTTTTACGATACGATAAACATTCGAACGGTGAATCAATTGGATTAAAATTATTCACATCAGACAATCACAACATTCACCGAGTTCATCACATAGACGAGTCAATAAAATCGAGTATTAAATCAAAACAGAGATTATCACGAAGAATCGCAAATGATTCTGATCAATTATTGAATGAAGAGATTGAAAAAAAGACGGAAATTGTGTCAATGACAAATGGAAGTCGTGAGGATTTACGTTATAGATTAAAAATGTTCAATGACTCAGAGTCTCAATTGAAAACACGAAGTGCAAATCGTTTAACGAATATTATTGCTAAAATAGACAGAATACTTTCGAATAGTGCATCGACTCACACATCTCCATATGATATTGAGGCAAATGGATTGAATGATAAAATATATGAGGAAAGGAGAATAATACATTCTGAAAATGAGGACGATATGAATATAACGAGGCCGTACGTTCCGCCATTATTTTCGACTTTCGAAGACAATTCAACGTGTGGATCTAAGTCAGATATAATTGAAATGAGGGACATGAGTGGATCGGGTAAAGATTTAATGACTTTCACGGCAACAAAACGAGGAAAGTCTAAAAGTGCACGAGATTATCAGATAACCATTGGAAGACATGGTGGAGATGAAACATCAAAGACATTGTCTGACAGTGGCGTGGCGATTGTCAATAAATCATGTAAAAAATCCAAGCGATCACACAATAAATTGCGCAATGTTGAACGTTCTTCTTCAAAAGTACCAATGACGAATGACTCTATAAATGCAAATATACGACAATCTCCTTTGAAAGATGAACGTGATGAAAGCAGCGCTGAAAGTGGAGGTACTTACGTCCTCGAAAGAACTGATATTGGAAGAATAGTTGAGAGTGAGAGTTCGTCATCAGTGAGGAGTGATGTGACATTTGTTATTGAGAGCGAGAAACCCATACCAAAACCGAGAAGAAAACATATCAGTAAACATGAAACAATTGTACAAATAGAGTAATACAATTAAAAATATGATCATTTATGGACCTGTTAAATAGTATTGTTTTCATACGTTTGTAAATTAATTAAGTATAAATTGAAAAAATATATTTCAATATAATGCCATGGCGACATATGGATGGAGTGTATTTTTAACACAATTGTGTATTTGGCGTTTTTGTTTCTTTTTTTTTTGTTCACTTTTAACTTTTATATGATATTGTTTATTGTATTGTACGAAGTTGAATTAAGCGCATGCAACCAATGTTGACGCGCGTAAAATCCTGATGTAGGATTGGATGAACGCGCGCATCCCCAGGTATATAACATTGGTATTCTGAAGAATATGCATTTCATAGGGCGTAATATTTTGCATACTACTTAAATATTGACAATCCAATGTCGCTAATAGGCGAACACGTGCAATTAACATTTATTTACGTGTAAAATATTCAAGTGAGATATAAATTTTTCACATTGAGATATATAAATATATATAAATACAATTTGTGAAGGAAAATTCAAAATACATTTAATCTTTATATATACATATAATGGTTTCGTCACTCAAACTTGCCTTGTTCTCATTCTTTTGTGGTAAATATCGTTGTTTTATCAAATTATTCATATTTATAATTATTTATAATTGCACACAATTATGTGACAAATATCATTTTATATCATACATTTATTTCGAGCATATGTGCCATAACCTCAAAAGTTTTCCGGTCGATAATAGACAATCCTCATATATACAATTGTACTCCACTAATTCAATTTCTTTAATATATACGTATATAATAGTATTATTATTATTATAAGTAATATATAAAAATTGTTACAGCATTTATTGCAAATACCGCGGCGTCTCGAGTTATTGAATTGAGTGACCGCTTTCTCGATATTCATAAAGAAGGACAATGGTTAATTATGGTAAGTAGAAATATTTTTTCGAAATTATAATTAATTAAAATGAATTGAGCAAAACTCGTTTTATTTATTCAACTAGATGTACGCGCCATGGTGTGCTCATTGCAAAAGACTCGATCCTGTTTGGGCTCATGTTGCTCAACATCTTTATGCTACGTCAATAAAAGTTGGACGTGTTGATTGCACAAGATTTTCAGCAATCGCTCAGAATTTTCAAATTCGTGGTTTCCCTACAATATTATTTTTAAAAGGCGAACAGCAATTTACATATAATGGCGATCGAACAAAGGATGAAATAGTGAAATTTGCGTTGAGATTGAATGGCCCACCAGTTCAAGAAATAACAAAAACCCAAAGCTTCCATACACTGAAAAATGATCGTGATTTATATTTTCTTTATGTTGGTGAGAGATCAGGACCATTGTGGACTCTGTATCATTCAACCGCCGACGTATTTCAACCACACGCATTTTTTTATCAATCTCATCCAGCTGTTGTTGAAGAGCATGCGCCAGTGGAAAGTACACCAGTGATATTTGTTTATAAAGAAAAGGTTCATTACAATTTTACTGCACACAATTCAAGTGAATTGGATCATATAAATAGAACTCTACACAAATGGGTGAATGCCGAGCGTTTTTCTACATTTCCAAAAGTTACGCATGGAAATATACATCAATTGTTTATGACAAATAAAAATTTAGTGCTCGCAGTGGTTGAAGAGAACGCTGTAGCAGATATTGCGCCAGAAATGTTAGAATTTCGTAATATGGTAGAATCTGTAATACGTAAAAAACGAGATAAATACCACGAACACTTTCAATTTGGTTGGATAGCCAATAATAATTTGGCAAATAGTATTGTAATGGCTGAGGTGTCGCTGCCAAGTTTAATTGTAATAAATACAACCACGAATCATCATCATATACCCGATGATGAACCAGGAAAATTAACGTCACATGCCATTGAAATATTTCTCGAGCATATTCTCAATGAAACTGCGCCAAGATACGGTGGAAAAAGTATACCAGTACAAATTTATCGAACGTGGTTCGAATTAAAATCAACACTTTCTTCAATGTGGAAAGGCAATCCTATATTAACAATGGTATTATTCGGATTGCCGTTATTATTTTTATCGCTTATATGCTGGGGAATATTTTGTCCAGATATTTTTGATGCTGGTGATGATGAGGATGAAGATGATACCAATACCAGTCACATGAAAGAGGATTAAAAGTTCATCTTAATGAATTTTAGAAATTTATAAAAATAAATTGTGGAATTTATATATATATATATATAAACGAGAGTAGCTGATACGGTGCCATTGTGTCAATTTATAACTGACATTATTAATTAAGAGATAATAGAGCTTTTGGTAAATGGAATTTTTACTGGACAATACGGAAAATAATTATTAAATACTCAATTATTTCCTTGATACGAGAATGGAATTTAATTCAGGGATTATTTATTAATGTATAAATAGTAATGTTTTTGTTTGTGTATTTATGTTATTTCAGTGTATATGCGATTATTTATTCAGTGTGTGAGCATTCCAATCAATATGATTTTGCAATTTATTCATATTAAAATATGATTTGAAATTAAAAAAAAAAAAAATAATAATGAAATAAGAAATGTACATATTTAGATCATAATTAATGAAATTATACCGTTATCTTATAAAGCTAGAGATGCAGATAATAATTATTATATATCGCTGTTTCATATTATAATAATAATAATAATCAATGCTACACATCATCGTCATCAGAGTCCAAAGCTGCCCGTCGTCTATCAAACTGAAAATATAGAAAAAGGGATGTAATAAAATAAACAATGCAGTGAAAGATATATTTTGAATATCATTCTCTATATACCTTGACAGTTGTTGTCTTCTGCGTTTGTTTATTAACACTTTCAAGTAAATTAATGAGTTCGGTTTCTCCTAATTTTCCAGGCAATTGTCCCCTTTGCGCCATACTCACAAGCATTCCTTCCACCATCTTTGCTTTTTCTGGCTTACCCAACGATAATGTATTCACTAAAATATTGAACAATATATTCTTAATAATTAATTTGAAAAAAAACATGTATAAATATGGATATAAATAATTGAATATACATCGGGCTCTGGCTGATTGATCCAATACTTGTGTCAATATTGAATGCCGCATTTCTTCCATTTGTCTTCTCCTCTCGTCTGCTTGTTCTTGATTGCCACCATCGCCACCCTAAATGAAAAGAATAAATAAATAAATAGCAGGTTATTCATTATTATTTACGTTGAAGGTAACATAACCTTAGCAGATGCCGTATTAATTTTATCATTTTTATTACTTTATATTGTGATTGTAGTTGGGCTAAACGTTGCTGACGCAGAGCTTCAAGTTCTGGATCAGCCATTTTTATTGACAGTTATTTATTCCAAATTCTATTTCAATAAGTGTTATTAATGATGTATTGTTTTTCACACAAATTTGTTTTATACAGCGAGATACCGAATCAAAAAATGTTCAGAACGACTGATTCAGAGTGACTGCGGCTATATCGACTGAGTATCACTCTATGATATATATATATATTTACAGTTGTGTTGGATACATACATAGTATACCACATATGGTTTGGGAAATGCTCTTCGTCGACGTCACTATCTCGTGCGACATTCAAAAATGGAAACTTTCGTATGAAACAACATACTTTTATAATAAAACATATAATTTTTTTTCCATAATAAATAGTTAATATCACGATTTAATTAATACCATTTATTAATGTCAAAAAAGTGAGTAAAATTAATTTATTTTATCGTCCGTTTATTTAATAGATATATTACATAATAGTATTAGCTTTTTGTTTGATTAGTATAGAACGATCAATGAATTTCGCTAAAACTTTGTGAAATATATATTTACAACAACTACAACAGAAGAACAATCAATTACGCAATTTAATTTGCCACAATTTCATCGGTAGATTCAACATATATTGAATCAACAATATATATAATCGATTTTTATAGGCATTGAGTAAATATAAACCCATTTCAGATTGTATTTGTGTTATCATACCACGGTGGCATCCAATTTGTTGGCGTTTTATTTCTAGCACGTCCTCTAATACCATCGTCACCAATAATTTCAATATTGGCATTTCTATCGAGTCGCTTGGTCCGATAATCCATTTGTCGATTTATCGCTGTATCATTATGCAACACAACAAATGCTTGATCATCATCATCAACATTGTCATTATCATTATGTCGATTCAACGATTCACGTCCAAAACTCGGTGAATATGATCGTTGATTGTCAACATGTATTTTACGATCGGGCGATGAACTTTGTGATAATTTTTGAGTCATTAAAGATGATCGTCTTCGTTGACGCCGAAATCCACGTGATTCATCATCAACATTGCAAACATGAAGACGATACGATGGACTTGGTGATCGATTTTTTAATAACGCAGGATTGGCAATGTCTAATTGCGTCGGTCTCTGTGGTTGCAGTGATCTTGATCCCCTAAAAATAAACATTCACTTGATTGTTTGATTATTTTATTGAGTATCTGTACTAATTATAAATCACCTTCTTGTCACTAGCGGTGGTTTGCCAATTATATTCTCATTGTGAACCCTCGTTTGGAGCACCTGAAATGCATCCTGATCATGCTCAGCATTAATCATACCAAATTGTTCACCATTATTGTTATTTATCCAATTATTATCGCGTTTTGTGGAAGCACTGCGATCACGAGTTCTATTATTTGATTCAACAATTGTATGATTACGTCGTGAACAATAAGCATCACGATATTCTGGTTGGAGATTCATATTTCCTTCAGGTCGTAAAGTCACTGGCATTCTTAAAGTTTCAACTCGTGGCACGTGACCATAAGGTATGTATTGAGATTTTACTTCACTCATTGCATCGTACTGTCTTAAATCCGGGACAATACGGCGGCCATAAGTTGATGAGCCTACTGATGGCCGTCGTGATGTTGATACTGGTGGTTTTCTATAGACCGTACGTTCTTTGTCCAAGTATTTGGATTTATATTCTGGGTCACGATCAATTTTCGTTGAAAATCTTCCAGGACCGGGTGAAGGATGAACTTTTGAACCATCGGCGCGACCAATTTCATCCTCAGGTTTCAATAATTTTGGACGCTCGCGTGGGAAATTCTGGAGGTTCAAAGACACTTAGAGTAATGAGTAAGTGTTTCATAAAACTTGACATATAATTTATCATTTATATAGCAATTAATTTATAACCTTAAAGGCATCTTTGTATTCGGGAGTTTCTAACGGTGGCGCTTGCAAATCTTCCAATTTGGAAACCAACATCTGCATATGTTTCTCTTTGTGACGTTGACTGGCATCTTCATGCTGAATATCATCAATAACTGAATCATTACTCTGATTCATTGGCACAGCGCCACGTGGATCCACAAAATTTTGAGTAGTCCCAATTCTGTTGGTGAATTCACCGCCAGGTTTTAAATGTGTCTCGGGCAACTTTGGCGATCGTTTTTCTGCAAAAAGTAAAATACTTCAATATCTATAAATGAAAGAATAAAGAACAAAACATTGATAATTTATGAATAATTGTGCTCACCTTGAAATGCACGTGGTTTGAATACATCATTATACTCCGGATTGAAATTGGATTCACCTTCCAATTTTAATTGTCCACTTTGCCGAAGTATTTCTGGTCGTCTAGCACCAACAAATGGCACATATTGATCGTGATTCTCCGTTGATGTCTCAAGTTGACCCTCTAATTTCAAATTTGTTGGGATACGTGCGGGTTCAGGTCGACTAACATTAAACCACTCGATAAATTT
Source organism: Galerucella tenella (assembly GCA_910591685.1). Classification (NCBI taxonomy): domain Eukaryota; kingdom Metazoa; phylum Arthropoda; class Insecta; order Coleoptera; family Chrysomelidae; genus Galerucella; species Galerucella tenella. The sequence goes on along the minus strand of CAJUYH010002179.1, from coordinate 24,410 downwards.
TTCACACTGTTCAGTGACACCGCGCATATCACCCTCCATCTTTAGTGATGTTGATCGACGTGCGAGCTCTGGTTTATGGTATCCTTCATATGTTTTGTAATTAGAATACTCTGTATTACCATAAAATTCGCCGACACGCTTCAAACCCATTTGTCTGTGGATCAATTAATTCCCATGAAAATAAAAAAGAAAACGAAAATTAAACGTCATCACCAATATCAACAGTCTTTGTTTCATTAAAATAAATGATAAATTTTACTTTTTGATTGGTGCAGGTTGGGACACATCAAGCGGAACCCGCAACGTCTCTACATCTGTTTCCATCGATTTGACATCAGGCACCTTCTCCGCAATAACATCCACTGCCGTTGATTGAATTAAAGCTGGCGGTGCAACTGATACACCAATCACTCCATCATCATCATCATCATCATCATGTCTAAAATGGCGTTGACGCAACAGCGACTCCTCACTTGTAGCTCTAAATGATCGTCTGTATTCCGTGATAAGATTTTCATAGACATTATCACGTTCCCCACCCAAACTGTCCTTGGGACTATTGGGTACTCGCCTACGACGATAACGTGCAAGTTCGTCCACTGAAATAGCCTCGATTACCCTTGGCCATGGCAATTGATCTCGTGACTTTGCTCGACGATCTTTTAGCCTTGATTGACCTACCTCAGAGTCCGAACATGATTTCTGACCACTCTTAAGCACAGTTCTACGTCTGTAAATATTAACGGCAATATAAAAATCAAATATAGTATATTTGTTTTTCAATATTATCAATTGATTATTGATAAAGACGTTGATGATTGATTAAATATTGTGTTGGATAGTTAGTAGAGAATGCTGAACGGGTGAATGCCCGCAACAAACTGAGATATCTTCATAGGCTCTAGGTCTACTCTAGGCTTACCAGTAAATATACATTCAGGGTGGGGTTGAGGGATAACTGAGGAACAGGAAGAGGGTGGTACGTGTGGGCTCGGCATGCCTCAACATATATACGGAAGACGAGCGAGCGAGAAAGAGTAAAATAGTGTTAGAGACTTCCCAGTAGTCGAGACACATCGATTTGCCTACGGAATATTCTACAAGAAATAACCTATTGCATCATCATCCTCTCCTAACCTATCCTGCTATTTAATTCACTGTCTCTCTTTACTTTTTCTCATGTGAATTACTCACGAGTGAAATCATTTGATTTTAACGACTGACATGCACGAACAATAAATATTGTATTTACACGGCGATGTCTCTACGGGGTCGTGTCTGGACCAAAAATAAATATTGCGCGTTGAGTTGGCGTGTTCAAGGCTGATGATCGTGACAGTAAATTAATAAAATGAAAAAAAAAAAAAAAAAAAAATAGAAAAAACATTTTTTTCAATAGAGATCAATGATCAATGCTGACTGTAAATCCACGTAAGGTGAAAAAAAAATAAATAATGTGGTGGTAATGTTGCCACGGAAATAAAAAATATTTTTAGTTTATGAATAACCAAATGTTTAGTTTGTGATGATGATCAACATATACTGCTTATTAAAAGCTAGATCTTAATCTCTGCCACATAGTCACATTGTTTAGTGTATATATTTATATAGATATATATATATATATATATTCTTTTTTTCGTTTCTACTGTGTAACGATCATAAAAGCTAAAAATATAGATGTGATATCAGGGGCTTTATTAAGTCTGTGCGTTCAAAAAATATAAAATAAATGGATTATATCGCATAAAGCTGCTTTTTATGATTCCATATTCTTTTGTAAATTTCTAAACGGAAAATTATTTATTCACGGTGTATATACCAGAGGATATTATATAATTAAAAGTATACTGTTAACAATTGCATAATATATAAGCAAACATTTTTTAATTATAAATGTTATAATTAAATTACAACTTGATATGGTAGAACATCGATTTAACTCGGCGATTTGAAGCTCTGCAGCCATTTTGGATGCATAAATTTGAAGTCCACCTCTGCCAAATAATATTTTACATTTATCATTATAAATATATATCTCCAATTAATCAATTACATTGTATACAATTTTATAATCTCGCATTATATCTCAACATTAGATTGTAATTTCACAGGTTAGAATGATGAAAATATCATTGACGAAAATTCATAGATGTAGTAAAATTTTTTAATGGATCATAAATCGGTTGGATGACCTGAAGATATCTCTTACCATTTCCGAATGACACTTAGTTTATTGTTTTCCATTTCTATTTGTCATCAGGAGTTTCCATACCTACATGTATACCCAAAGTAATATAACGGAATCGTCATAAGTCATTGGAGACGGGTCACACAAGGGCTTCCATTCGTATTATTCGTTCGTGGGGGTTAGAAAACGACCTGCTAACCTCAATTTCGGATCCGCACAATGTGACAAAAGATTTATATATCTTTATATATGTATATAAAGTGTTGATATTAAATATCCATGTGAATGTAGTGTTTGTGGCTTGGTAAATGTTTGTATTTCACCATTTCTCCCATACGTATACACATGTATGTATTTGATGTACATGGATGTATTTACAGAAAAGAAAAAAAAAAACTGGAGGCTTTGCGTGATTCAATTTGACACGACGCATTCACAAACTCGTGTGTATTTTATGTGTGCATATAGATTTCAACCATGAGGTGGTCAGAAAAGACATGCGAAATCTTTTTTTTATAGCATTTCTTATTACTTTTATGATATTTTCTTTATTTATTTATTCATATACAAACTTTTTTCTTTTCAGATGCATATTTTGTCATGAATATTCAATTCATTGTGAAACATTATTCAAAACTGTGTTAGACGTTGGGTGGGCGATGTAATGATGAAAAAAAAAAAAAAATTATACCAACAGACGTGGATGTATAAGTCGTTGACTGCTGAATGACATCAACAGGTTTTTATTTCCCCCCATTTTATTATTTTATTTATTCTGATGGTATTATATAAAAATAGCTTATTGCAATGGTCTGCCCTACAAATAAAAGTTGATTGAGGTCAATGTTGTAATTCACTAATGTGAAAATTCATCAGGTTAATTTTCCGCATCTGCGGTGAAATCGATTTCAGTTTGAAACTCCATTTCAATCATGTCCTTAATGACTTTAAATCACGTTATATTCCTAACCCTGCACCCATCATGGCCCAGATTCATTTTCATTCCCTTACATTTCGCCATTCCTCTTTAATTCACTTCACTAAAGTAATTGTTAAGCGGGTATAGTGAATTTTATGGGCTACTCTCATTATTATGCAAATATACTTGTTTAACAGCGATAAAAATAATGCACATTTTATAAGTGTTTCTTTACATAGTAAATATCATAAGTGTAATTGAATTTCATAAAACTCAAGACTGGGGATGTAGCTCAGTGGTAGAGCGTTCGCTTTGCATGTGAAAGGCCCCGGGTTCGATCCCCGGCATCTCCAATTTTTTTTTTTTCCCACCATTTTAAAAACACCACTTATATTATTATATTATATAATAAAAATTATAAATATAAAAAAGTATATATATATATTAAATATATAAAATAGTTAAATTTACCTTTTGGTTGTACGCTCGCGTTTTCTTTCGCCCATTGCATACTCTCACTTTGATAAAGTGGCCTTGAATAGTAATCACTCAGCCATCAAAGCCATTAAAAAAAAAAAAAAAAAAAAAAAGCGTGACGATTAGATAAAAATTAAATTACTATAAAGAGGTGGTGAGAATTCAATTTTTTATTATTTTTTTTTCTCTCAATACACACAACAAATATGTTAGATTATTTTACAGGTGGAGTATCCTCACATGTCACAACACACAATGCAATGATAAAAAAAACACCACCGGCTAGTGCGTTCTCGTTGACGTGACTGGACTTGGTGAATTCTAATAAGGAGCTCAAGGAATCAAATGAGGGCGAATGACGAAGAGGGAAATTTGTAAATGTATGTGCGCAGCTGCAGAAGGTGGAATATATCTCAAGACCACTAAATACATTCATGAACCATTCGATGTAAGAAATTGTGTCATACACTCAATCATTGATAAAAATGCCATGATAAAGTTTTTGCGGACAAAAATAAAAATAGAAAAGTTACACTTCACGTGTCGTCCAACATAAAATAAAAAACGAAAAAAAAAAAAAGATGATAATAACAATAAATATGACTATAACAAAAGCACGATGCAATGAAAAAATTCTTTTCATTTTTCGAAAATTTTTTGTCTTATCACTTGACCATGAACATAAAAAATATTGACATTAAATGAAATAGATAAAATAAAATGGTTATTAACAATGATTTTATTTGAAGTTGAAGCGCCAAATTATCATCGGGTACTGTCGAATGTCTCCGTAAATATAAAATATTGAATAAGCGCAAATTACGATTACGATTGACCAAAGGTCCTCCCTGGATCCCCTCTTCAATTCCCCATCACTGTGTAAACATTATATATGTTTTCTTTTTCGTTTATTCTTTCTTTTCTGTTGCCTCTATATTATTTTGCGTATGTGTATGTGTATGCGTGTGCATTTGTGGTATGTGTATACATTTAATATTTCTTTCATTCTTCATTTCTGTTCACAGATGACTACAGTGTCTTGTGAGGTTTATATCACTGCAGAATACAAGATACAATTCGCGTGAGCAATCACACAAATCCATAACGGTTACGTGATCTCATTTGTATTTATCTCTATACATGCATACATATAATATAAATATATATATATATATATATATTTATATGATAGTGTGCAATAATACACCGGGACGAACCGGCTTTGTAAATTTTTTATTCAATAGTCGCAGTAATAAAATATAATAACGTGATAAAATCGAAATAAAGGTGATAGAGTCTCCAATTTAAAACGTTATTTATTCACATACAATTCAATTGGGATATTTTTTTTCTCATCATCATTGCTCTCTATTCGTAAGTGTTATAATTAATCAATTATCTATTTCACTGCTCTGTTTATGTATCTATCTATCTATTTATATATATTTATTTATTTATTCAATTTGGCACATTTGTTCAGTATCATTGCTGACTTTATGTCAAATAAATTAACGACAATGTGATACAATTACAAACGCGATCATCGCAGGACTTATAATCTAAAGCAAAATACGATAACAATGCATGATTCCAAACATGAAGATGTTGAATATCTATAGGCAAATGATGATTGCATTGTGTGGTAGTAGTTGTGGCAATAGTGCCAGAAATAAAAAGGAAAAAATAATTTTATATATAAATTTTCTATAAATTCCATTTTTTTCATAGTTCAATCCAATTTTTGGTTTCACATAGGTATATAAAAAAGTAGAAAGATTGATAACAATCAATTCTAAGCTTCATATCAGTAGTTGATTTAGTTCACCGGGACTAGTATCCACAAATATATATATATATATATATATATATATATATATATATGTGCACAAGTTTGATATAATATAAGTATAATTATCGAACTTTGTACAATCACGGGCCACGATGACATAAAAATTTTTATTCGAGTAAAGATATCGAATTAGTTTTTATACTTTCAGTCGACCAACACCTCTAAGCATATGAGAGAAAAAAAAATATACATATGAGTGGCAGTGAGGTCATAAAAGGCCAAGATACCATACTATCAATAGCAATTTTTTTTTTATGTGTACATAAATGTTTATAATATTTTCCCGTTGGTAATATTTATTGTTTCCAACAATCATTTTTGTATTGGTTTTTATTTATTATCCAATATTAACTGCTTGATTAGAAAACAGAAATAATTATTGAATTCATTATTAATCGTTTATATTAATTAATTGTTTATATTTCAATATTTATAGTGAATAGACAATGAAGATCAGGGAGAGTGCAGGCAACATGGCGGTTTCTTGTCTCGAGACAGCCTGTCAATTTACAATTGGACAATTTTTCCTTCGCATGCTGGATCGTGGTATTGATGTTGTTGAAAAAACTGCACAGTGGAGTTTACCACGCAATGAAATAACATCTGAAGAGAATGGAAAATCATTTAAAAGTGTAGAGCTTGTTCGGCCACTGCCGTGGATTTTTTTTCTTCCGGGATTGGTTATTTTACGTGGCATCAGATTCACATGGAATATTGGTGCTTTTATCATTGGCTATCCGGAAATTCATCCAGGCGATATTGTATGTTCTTTCATTTTTTTCTACCTTTCTCATTATTTTTATACATTTATTCATTCATTTACTCGCAATTGTAATAATTTTGTTATTAGGTGCAGAATCTTCAAGCAATGCGACGACGTTTACGCGTCATTAGAATGAATGGTTTGAAGCGAATGCGAAAAACAAGACCAACCAACAATAGGGTAAGTGTATTTGTTAATACTATTGAACACATGAAAAAAAAAAAAAAAAAACGAAAGCAGAAATATTAATCGCATGCTGTATGGTTTTGTACAATCCCAACGTTTATGTCTATCTTGAATGTAATTTGACTAAAAGTAATGTTAAAAGAGAAAAAAAAAAAAGGAAAACAAAATATTATGGTGGTGGTATACAAAAATATGGGTGTATATATGTAGGAGCAGAGTTTGGGATTAAATGAGGCAAAGCGAACTCTACTGCAGTCAATTCAGTTAACCCTGTCCACACTCTCCTGTTTTGATGCGTCTAAAATGAAATCTTCATCGCCACCAATGCGCATTCGTATACCAATGAATTATGATCCGGTAAGTGTTTATTCATTTTCGTAAAGAATAAGACAAATCAAAATGAAAAAAAAAAAAAAAAAAATTTCACATTTATCAAATCAATTCACAAATTTATTATTTTTTATTTCTACAACGTTGAATTTCAGGCTATTTATTATTTCATTGAGATATAATATGATGTAATCATAGATTTAATATTAAAATTGTATTTTATTTTTTGTCATTTTACCAGACACCGTCGCTAGACGAGAAGTCAACCATTGAGTCAACAGCAATGACCCAACAGCAACTGTGCGAAGCTAAACGTAAATATTCAGAGGTCAGTTCAGATGATCCAGCCTCAAATGAAGAATCGGATAATGATGAAATGAGCCTTAATACAAAGCTGTCGCGTTATGCATTATTGAATAGCTCGGATGATGCAGACTTTAATGTAAGTCAATAAACATCTTTCATATAAATCAAAATGATGGTATTATTATTTAACATATAAACACACAAAAATAGTATAATATATTTATGATTTGTTTTAGTCCATAAATTGTACAGCTGAAACAAACGATCTGGAGGAATCGATTGAAGAGGATGAAAATGAATGTGATGAGGATGAGGTTAATAAACTTATTGAAGACGCTCGACAGACATTGATTGAGGAATATAGAAAGTCAAATGCAGAAATGTCGGAGGAACAAATAATGGCGGCGGTTGATGCTCGTCTGCCGATGCACAAGGTATCGTAAATTATTATTGTTTTTATAAATCAATCACGCTAGTTGACTGCTCGCATAATAATTCACTACTGCTTCTGCTTAATATACCGCAAGTGTCTGCTAAAATTCATTTTAATTATTTCAATATATATATATACATATATATATATGTGTGTTTTTATAATATATTGAAAATTAGACAAATATAAAATACAATTGATATAATCGTAGAAAAGAACAGCGAAAAATGGTAATGGAAATTGTATGACGAAAAATTCTGATGAGTTGGAAGATTATTATTCACCATGTAAAAGTATTGATGATGCAGACATGGCATTTTATTCACCAATTAGTTCAAAAAGCACAAGTCCAGAACGTGAAATTGCTAATGATGATGTCGATATTGTCCGTAAGTGATTAAATCTATATGAATTGAATGTGAGCCGTCGATTAGTAGTTGTATAAACGAATAACTTTTTACTATTTTTTTAATTTATAATCGTGTAATTTGTATATAAATTTTGTTTTTCTTTTTTTTTTTCTTTTTATTTTTGTAGATGAATCTAATATAAAAGGAAGCGTCGATGAACCTAAATCCACAACAATAATCACGAATAATGTGAAGGACATCGATCATAAAGAAAATAATAAGCATGAAATTGCCAAGAAGAATGATGAGCAAAATGATTTATTAGCGGTAAAAGGCAAACAATCGCGTGAAAATCTAAAGGGAAAACGTAATAATCATGGAAACCGCAAGAAGAAATAGTAACACCTAAATATCATCTCAATACAATTTGTCTTTTACACCATCACACCCCTCCAAGCAGAATATTTTTCATGTGCAAAAATTTAATTTCAACTATTTATCAAATATAAAAATATCATTCATTCAAATGTCACATTGAATATAAAAAAAAGTTAAAATCCACTCTTAACTTTTGGTTTTATAAAACATTTAAAAATACAATTATATACAAGCATACATACACAACATACATAAAAAATAATTTTTCAATATATTGAATATCTTATTATCTACTGTTGATAATAATCACTATACTACCGACTGAAGCAATTTACTTTTTTCATGTGCGCGCGCAAAATACCGTATAGCGCATTTATCCCTTATACTGTCATCTCTCTCTCATCAGCTCACGGGTTAAGTAACAGTGCGTGTAGCATACAATCAAATACACATACATCCGTATAGTGGCAGAGTGTACACACATTTATACTACGATATATATATTATATACTTGAGGTTGTCAAAGCTAAATGCAAGATTCTAGTCGCGCTTCGTTGCTCCGACGTTGATTGTGTTCGTGTTGGTACCGTTGATGATTAAAGACAGTGACGATACTTGAACTCTTCAATATCACCATTCTTGCAGTGAAATAAAATTAAAAAAATCGAAAAATGTTGTTATGTAGTGCTTCTATTTTCTCATAGTGGCTTCACCAATGTAAAGTCTTTGTGTAATATATAACAAGTATATATGATCAGTTGGTGGAGAAAATTTAGGTGAGTGTATACACAAGTTACGCGCCAATAAAATATAGACGTGCATTTCTCCTGCTTGTCAATTTAAAATATAGATACATTTTACATATCTACAGTAGAAGCCATCCACTATTCTTTTCTCATTTTTTCTTTTTCATTTATCTTATTTGACCATTTTTGTTTGCAACACAGGAGACATTGTCATTTATTTTCTTTTTCTCTCTTTCACTTTCTCTCCCTCTCCCGTTGAATTGTGTTGTTCGTTCGAATGAATAGCTGAGTATATACGCCAGAGTTCACACTGTTGCAGTTATTTACTCATTTTGCTTTTTTTTTTTATCTCTCTCTCTCTCTCTCTCTCTATCTTTTCTATTGTCAACACAATGCCGCTGTGATTTTTGTGATATAAACAATCGGCAAAAAGCGAATAAACAGTCAAAATATATTGAATGAGTGTGACAAAAACGTCTTTGATTAATTGTCAATATGTTTAGTAGCGAATATAGAGGAATAATATAGCAAGTGTGGAATACTTGACTCGTATTTCTCTTGGGTAAATGTTGTAGAGAGAATATTTCAGACAAAAGAGACGATGGTGATGATGATGATGATGAAGAAGACTGTTTGTATAGCATGTAAAAAGTATATATATTTATATGAGTAACTGCTAAATTGTAAAGTGTAGTGAAGAGAAGAAAGATGAGAGCTACCTTGTCAGCATCTTCCCAATTTTCATTTTGTGTATTCATATATACCTATATGTGTATATCTTCTATACATTTATTCACCAATCAACACCCCCGGAATATTATTAATTTATGTCTCTGTTGTGGGTAGGCATCTTTTATATATGGACTATTAAACACTGAATTATGTTTTTATAAATATAATGTGATCATTGTGTATTTTTTTTTTTTTCCACTCGTCCTTTTTGTCTGTGCGCGAAGGTTTGGTCGAGTCTTGCGGGGCAAGGACATAACCTCAAAATTTATACGACTACCACGATCGATAAAGTTGTTGATGGGTAGTTTGCACATGTTAAATGTACAGGAATGACTTGTATGTTGTGTGTGTGCGCGCGTGTGCTTGGCTAAGTACAAAATGTTCCCTTCCTTTATTAAAAAATTTTTTTTTCAATTAAAATTGAATATTGCGTAAATGATTCAATGCAGCTATCACTATCGAATATTTAACTTTACTATAATTGTGCAACAAAGTATGTAATAGAATTAGTTGCATACATGTGTATAAATGGATGCAAAATGTTTGTATGCACTGTAACAACCTACGAACGCTATTAATTATTATACTGTCATTATAATTCCTGCTTCAATATTTTTTTTTTTTTCCCTTCCTTCTATGATAGGTTCACGTGTTGGAAAGTGTGTTATTCAATACACATTAACCTCACGATATATACGAGTACATAAGAGGATTATTATCGTGTTTGTCCCACATGAAGCCACGTTCATTTTTTATTTATACAAATGCATCACTGTTACAATCAATAGAAAAATTACCATAATGTTTACCCGCATTCAAACTCAATATTCGCTTTATTGGGAGACTTTTGGAAAAAGTTCAGTGGTGATTTTTAGTTGAAATATATATTTGGAAGAGTATGAAAAAACGAAATAAAAAATAACTGAAAACACATTAGTGTTATCACATTTTTCTTTGTCGACAAATATTTTGTGTTACGCTGATGATAAAGCATCGGTAGATTGTAATTATCATTGTGTGAAGGTGACTTGTTGTGATTATATTTGTATGTTGGATGTAAAAAGTAAAAAAGAAGAGAGCGTACGACATTTTATAAATTATTTAAACATTCAATGGTAAACTTTATGAAGTAGATGGGTTTTCTCTTTTTTGTTTTCTTCATTCAATTTGTACTTTTGTATTTAATATCTTTGATTGGAATTTTTTAAAATAATTAACATTGTTTGAAATTGATGCTGACAATAATCGACACATCCTGTGACTATTTATTACTCACCCACGATTATTTGTTTGCAAAAATGATAATTGTTGGAGATAAACAACAAATATATCATGTATGTTATCGCTTCCTATGCATTGAGAGTTCATTCCCTTAGACGTTGGCAAATGAATTGTTGCTTTCGTTTAATTTAAGGAGTAGCAGCCACTTTATTTATAAAATTGACCGAGTGACCGGAGACGATGTCTAGCTTCGTACATAGAAACTTTGTGTTGATTCTAATCCCATCAACTCGATGATTCACATATATATTCATACATACGTATATGTATATAGTTGAAATGATTCATCACTACGAATAGACCAATTAATTATTCCAAGAGTAATGCGACATGATGATAAGATGGCAAAGTAAAATTTTCTTTTTTATTCTATGATTATACCATAGATGTATATAGTTCATTTTTTTTTTATCACTTCTTTTTTTTTCTAGAGCGTAGAAAAAAATAATTCGTTGTCTATGCTATATAGTGAAGTTGTATACGGTGAATTTATCAACATTTCAATTATTTAATGATGTGCTCATGGCTAATTGTAAATCTTATAATTAATTGATGCCTATTGGATAATTGCAACTACGCCAACTCTCATATTTGTTCACGAAGACAAAAACAAAATTGTCTGAGTATATAGATAAGTTAGGTGCGGTATTTATATGTTACATATACTCATTTATTGCTGAATATTTGTATTTTTAAAGATTGCCACATTACCGATTGCGATATATAAAAGGTATTTGATGAAAAATAAAATGCTTACCAAGTGAATTAGTAGTTTTTTTCTTCGCATTTCTTACACAAATTATGTGAGAGTTATGAGCACAAATTAATTTTATTCAACAATGAACAATTGAGAATATTACATCTCAATTGATATATATATATATAAAGAGAAAAATTATGTCTATTTAATCACTTTGAAATAAAAATAAAATACTTTCTGTATGCAACCTTTTTTTTTTTATGTAATTTAAAGATTGAAAATTCGTTTTAAATATTAATCTCACAATGTCTTTTTGTCTTCACCGTAAGAAGGCTGCCTTGGTATTAGCGAATAAAAATTTTTTTACGTATCTCATTTGCCATCATCTTCAATAACTTCATCTGCATGTAACAATACAAATCTGATAAATATATATATATATATACGTATTATAGAATGATATTAAAATTAATTTAAAGTTTTCTAATCACTCATTTCTCTCACAGTTAATTCATTTTTTTGATAAATTAATCATGAATTAAACGTAACCATTTGCTTCAAGTTTGAGTGCTGCTTCATACGATGGCAAACCCTCATCTTCCCTCTCATCATCACATTTTTCATGGCTTTGATTCTCGGTGTGAATTGTCATTGGAATATTATTATCAGTAGTGACTGGCTCCTCCTTTTTATCACTGGGTGATGGTAAATTGTGTGAATTAAAAATTAGACTGTCATACGCGGGTGGTGGGGGACCAGGAGTTCCCGGGCATGGCAACGACATTGTTGCTATTTCTTCATTGTTTACAATTGTCCTGTCGCATTGCACCGCACCGAGAAAATGTCCCTAATAACAAACACAAATAAATAAACATAACATCAATGAATAAACAAAAATATAAAATTCATTTATATGTATATTGAAGAGGGGGGATATATATATATATATATATATATATATTGTCTTACCATTGTATGTGCATCCATTGTGAATACTTCGAGACTTTGAACGTCTGGTTCTGCTCGCCAATATGGAGAATATTCTCTCGGTCGATTTTTTCTTATATTTCTGTGACAACAGTAGCACACGAGCACTACTACAATTATCACTCCACTCAGCATAGCCCTAAATAAAATGAAATAAATAGTATGATATAAAAGTAATTAATTGTTATGGCTAATGAAAATGTTTCAAATGAATATTTTTTATATGTACCTACCCGCCAAGGAGAACGTTAACATTGCCATGTAAATCAGTGTCAAATCGTCCTGATTTACCATCAACATTACTCGACATATTGTGTCCTGGTTGATATTGATAATTTCCACCAGTAGGAACTGTGCCGTTTGATTGATTGGATTGCACAGCTGCCAACACAGCGAGTCGCCTCATTGACATTTTTGCAATAAAAAAATTTCTATTTTTCAATTCACTTGATTAATTTTTCATTCAATCGGTAAATTAAATATCTTTCCCAAACACACGTTTATTTCTAGATAGATATATATATATATATATATATTTTTTTTTTATTCCACTCTATCAGGGCACTGTAAACAAAACAATATTCAATTAATACATTAAACAATTTTATTGATATATAAATAATTCTTTTCATTTGCAGATTGGCATTTGGACAAGGATATATTGGTTGTTGAATGTACTTATTGGATAAAATAAATTTAAAAGGTGATTATTATTCATTTGAATGATTGGCATTAATGAAACATTTCGACAATAATTATGAAAGGTAATAAAAAATAGATATGGTCACAAGGGTGAAGGCAACAGTTCCTACATGACGAACGTTAATAAAGTATTCAACGATATCAAGAACCCTAGTTTACAATCGATTATCCACAACTAACTACACAACATCTTGATATCATTTTTTATTTTTTTTATTTCTCATATTCAATTTTTAGCGTAATAATACATCAATTAATTTATACACCATCAACTAAAACACAATTAACAATCATATTTGGAGGAATTAACAGGTGTACAAATATTATTTTTATTAACATATTGGTAAACAGTGCAACAAAAATATTTCAATTATTGCAAAGAATAATACATATTAACCGGTGATTATTGAATATAAGAGAATAAGAGAAAATATTTCAACTCACCCTCAAGAGATATTTCTGACGAATCCATCACTCGTCTGTTGTGAACTTGCCACACAATTCTCATTATTTCATTGTTATTCATTGTTATTTATCAGCCACATTCAATTTATCACCACCACCAATAACAAAATAAATCCCATTAAAATAACGATAGCTGACGAAAGCCATCAATGATGCATTTATAACTAGCATAACTCTATTATGAACGAGTGAAAATAAAAAGGAATAATTATTACTCCTTCCTCTTCCTCCCACGTCTTTTTATTTTCAAAGATAAAATTAATTTTATCATTAAATAGATATTTGATCACATATTGGATATAAATAAAAACAAATCCAATAGTTTATTAAGTAGTTGAACGAGACACTGATTGTATTGTATTGTGTATGTTAATAGATATGATCATTGTCCGTCACTTTTAGTCTACCATAATAGGGGCAAGTGTCAACGATGACACTTGATGATAACAAGTAGGTTGCAAAGGGTATAAAAAGGTCAAGTCCGCGTGTGTCCGATGCTGATAGTGCTTGGTGCTCGACTGTGGTCATTGCGCGTTGCTTGGCTACACAAACACGTATATACATTGGAGTTTACCTATAGCCATGTATATATTGGTGTATTCTGTGTTGAATATGTCTATATGTGTGTAAATGAAACCGACCGACCGACCAACCAGCCAGCTCCCTACCTACAACTTGCGTCATGCTTACAAGCTACACTCCTATACCATCATCCCCTTTCTCCACTCCTTTCTCTATTTTTTTTTTTTTTTCCTTCACCCTTATCTGCCCCTTCGTCTGGTTTAAATTCCATCCACATCCTTTTGGACTTATCCAACTAATTTACCAAATGACTTTCATCTTATTATTATATTTTTTTTTTTTCTCTTTTCGCTTTCACTCTATCTTTCACCGCATTTTGCTTTCACGTTATGAATATTATTTTGAATAGCTTTTTGTCATTGCGGTTGCAAGTAATGATGATAACATCACATTAAGAAAAAAAAATAAAATAAAATCGAAAAAATATCATGGCAATGACTATTTTAAGACTGGCAATGGGCGGATGGTATTTCTATAGCGCCATGCAATGCTTTAAAGGCCAACGATCGATGAAGAAGATTTGATGTTTGTATAGAATAAATAAAAAATGAAAAAAAAATAAAAATGTAGTGGAGTAGTAGAATGAAACAGTTTATTTTTATATTTATTTCTTCTTTGTTGAGCAATGGATATGTAGAATTTCTCGTGCAATCATTGGATTTTTTTTTTTTTTTCTCTTATTAATACGTTTGCTTTTTGTCTTTTTTATTTGTCGGCGTTCAGGATAATTGACAGAGAGGATAATAAAGAATATAAGAAAATGAATAAAGAGAAAAGAATAAAATAGAGGCAGGTTATGCTCAATTGAGTGGCGCCAAGTTACATACTCTATGTACGACCAGCAAACCTGTCGACATACGGCAGTGGAAGCAAGGAAGAAAGAAAAATGTATGAAGGAGCGATAGTGAGTGAGTGAGCGAGTGAGCGAGTGAGGAAAAAGTCAGGTCGATAATGGGATTGGTGAGAATTCATGAGTAAAAATAGTCACGCAACTTGGGCATTTATTTTGTTTTCCTTTGCCCTTCATATTATACATTTATTTATAATTTAAAAATTTCATTTTTAATCAATATATATAATTTTATACAATGTAATAAAATTAAATAGTAATAGCATTGAACGATATTTAAAAATAGATTTGTTATTTGTTCATTTGTATTTTTCAGATTGAGAAGAATGATCGGGCGATTGCCTAGTGGATGGATGAGGCGAGTCCTCCTCCTCCTCGTTCTCATGACGGGGATTCTTCTCATTGCAATGTACGCTCACGCACCGCCACTTGTTTCACTTGTCCCCTTCGCACCCAGACGGTACGTAAACATTTATATATTTACATACATATATACTTGTATGAATTCAATAAATATAAAGATGAGAAATGTGAAAAAAAGAATATTAATAATAATAATAATAATAACAATGGAATATAATAGAATAAAGGAAAGTTCTCTATTGAAAATTGCAACTATCGATGCATGTTCACTTTTTTTTTTTTTTTTTCCTATTCATTTATTCTGCACCGCGTCATAGTTCGAAGCTATTTCAAAGACAATGGATTATACGAGGGGCGGATAATGATAGAATTCAACGCATGAAGATTGAATCGAATAATTTAAGTGATACGGGCAGGTAAAGAAATAATATGAAATATTTTATGATAACGAGTAATTAATAGTGAATAAAACATAATAATAATAACGGCCAGGTTGTGTTGACTAAAATTATTAATCATCTGCTTGTTTTGTCGAGGAATTTATTTGGCGATAAATTTATCAATAAATAATCCGAATGATTGTTGTATTGTAATAAATGTTTTTTTTATTATTTCGTTTTCTCTCTTTATTTATTATTATTTTTTGTTTCTTTTTGTTGTTTCTTTGATTCGAATTAGGACATTTCATACACCGTGGTCGTGGATGTGTGTCGCTGGCAGATGCCAGAGACGTGTAGTGAAATCATCAAGAGCGTCATTGGCAACGTGTACAGCATTGTGCGGTGGTAATAAAAGATTGTTGTGGCCCAAACCAACTGGTGACGTGGTACTCGGTGATGACAGTGTCATATTGCATTTGCAACAGATCGAGTTCGTGACAACTGGCACAACGGATTATGACGTGAAGAATTTACTTGAACATGCAAAAGATGTTTTTATTGGTAAGTGCTATAAGTGAATTTACGTGTGATATTATTTATTCACATGGCAAATAAAGATACGAAATTTAAATGAATAATTTCATTTTCATTCTTTGTTATGCTACAGGAAATATCAGGAGTCTAATAAAAGTTCCAAATGCAAAAACTAAATCGTCAATTGAGAGTTTTGTAATATATTTAAGTGCGGGTAATGCGCAAACAACAAAACTCACATTATCCACTGATGAATCATACAAACTTGAATTAAATGCAAGAGGTAAAAAATTGGAGGCGCGAATAAATGCAAATAGTTATCAGGGTGTGAGACATGGTTTGGAAACATTGAGCCAAATGTTTTGGTGGGATGAAGTAGCAGGGAAACAGGGTGCATTGCGTGTATTATCAAAGGCGCATGTCACCGACAAACCCATGTTTCATTATCGTGGATTATTAATTGATACAGCGCGACAATATTTCAATATTGAACAATTGAAACGTGTTGTCGATGGTATGGCGGCGTCAAAATTAAATACATTTCATTGGCATATCTCTGATTCACAAAGTTTTCCATATGATTCAACATCATTTCCGCAAATGGCACGATGGGGTGCGTACAGTGCTGATGAAATTTATTCACCTGATGATATTAAAGAGCTTGTTGATTATGCAAAGATACGTGGCATAAGAATTGTTATTGAAATTGATTCACCAGCACATGCTGGCGCAGGCTGGCAATGGGGTCCCGATTATGGTTTTGGTGAGCTCGCACTTTGTGTTGATCAAGAGCCGTGGTCGTCTTACTGCGGTGAACCCAATTGTGGCCAATTGAATCCAATTAATGAACATACTTATAAAATTCTTGAGACACTGTACAAAGAATTGTTGGATATAACTGAGGTACGGGATATCATTCATCTTGGTGGCGACGAATTGAATCTCGATTGTTGGGCACAATTTAGTAATATTACATTGGCAATGCAGGCATTAAATTATACGGATTTGCACTCACTGTGGGCGGATTTTGAAGGTAAATTGCTACAGAGAATTATTCGGGTGAATAATGATGAGACACCAAAAGCTGCTATACTTTGGAGTTCGCCATTAACAAAACGACCATGGATAACCTCACATTTTGATCCGAAAGTACATGTTGTACAGTCGTGGGGCGGTAGCACTTGGCCCGAAACGGGTGATCTACTTGAGGATGGTTTTCGTGTTATATTGTCACATGTCGACGCATGGTATTTGGATTGTGGTTTTGGAAAATGGCGGGAAACAGGTCAAGCCGCATGCGGTGATTATCGTACGTGGCAGACGATTTATAATCATCGGCCATGGAGAGATTATCAGTCGTCAGTGCATTTAATTCTTGGTGGTGAAGCGGCACTTTGGAGTGAACAAGTTGGACAATCATCGCTTGGTTCAAGATTGTGGCCGCGAGTATCGGCCTTTGCTGAAAGACTTTGGTAAATTCTTCATTTTATTACCAATTATTAATGAATTAATTCATCTGTTTTATTTCATTTTCATTGTGATTTTGCAATTGAATTGTATTATTGTATCGAATTGTGGCATTGTTTGTGCAGGAGTGATCCACCGAGTATGAGTTATACGACAGAGGAAACAGTTTACACAAGATTAGCAGCACACATTGAACTTCTACTTAGTCGCCGTCTCAATACTGAAGCAATGTGGCCGCAATGGTGCTCCCAAAATCCCGGTAAATGTCTCTGACCGCGTTACAAATAGAGAATCAGGAGTTTGTGTAGGACTATTGACAATCGTCGATGTCAAACAAATCGTGCGATTTAGTAGAAATGAACAGATAAATAAGTGTGGAATACGTGGGAAACTTGAACGAAAAAAAAGACCTCTTTTCATTTCTTCTCTTTTTTTTTTTCCTCCAATTTTCAATCCGATTTTGTATATATAGAGAATTAAGTAGAATCTAATGGATTTTCAATGAGTAAAAGTTGTAATATTGTTGGTATATTCGTAGTAAAAATTATTCGTTTATGTGTTGGCTTAAAATAGGTAGTGGTACATTACTGTACATGGAGGTTTAATATACGAATTAATAAAATAGGGTTAAGATATGATGAATTGAAAGAAATATTGTAAACACATATTTATATGGTACAATTGATTTTGAACATAGGGTCCAAAATGAAGTTTTGGATAATAGAGTCGTTTGTTTTGATTGTATTTACTCCTTTTTATTTCTTTTTATTATTATTATTATTATTATTTTTCATGTAAAATATATCGTTCACAATTAAATGTGGCCACACATACCATTTCTCGATAATTACATCTTTTTGTATAGGATTTATCGTGAATGCGACGAAACTTAAATGAAGATTATACAAGATATATTCGTTATACATTAATTTATAGTAGCCGCAAGCTGCATTTTGAGTAATAAATCCCAAAGCCGTAATGAAGTTTCTTAAATTGAATTTTGAAAACATAAAACAAAAAAAAATATGACAAGTTGAAAGAAATGAATCGTTTACTCTTATAAAATAGTATTCATCTAATGTGAGAAAAGAAAGCGAAATGAAAAAGATAAGAAAGTGAGAGAGAGAAAAAAAAATGAATTAAAAGAGATACAAAAAATTATGTATTGTTGGCAAATTATATTATTTAGACAGTGCCTTTCTGAAACTCCGTTTTTTATTGTTAATATCATACGGTAAAATTATGCCAACGAAAAACGTAATGAATTAAATTGAAAAATTTTTAATAATTAATAATTGTATATAGAATTGAATATGAAGTTGAATGAAGATAAATCAGTATCTCGTGAAATAATTTATATGTGCAATGTTTTATGTAATAATATTATACATAAAGGTTTCATTGTATAATTAGACAAACTATGAATTAAGATGAATTTATTGATGCAAGAAATTTTTTATATTTAGATTGTACTACATGGAGCAAGTACTGTAAAGAAATACGAACGAATAATGACAGAATAATACTTGAAATTTCTGTCACTAAGTGACAGGACATTTGAATGTACAGGAATGTTTTTTCATTTTTTTTTCATTTGATGTTCATTACACTGCGCATTGATAAACGTAATTAAAAAAGTGAAGAACTTTGTGTTTTCTATCGATCGATTGTATGGCATGAACGTGCGAATTTAATTTTATGTTGAATCACATCAATTTTTATAATTGATCCAGCTCTCAATAAGTATTTTCAAACATTTATATTGTCAACTGATAGCTGTATTGTCTCTTATATAATCTCGTGTTTTATTAAGTAGATGTACAAGTAGAAACAAACAAAAGAAAAAAAAAAGTTAATGACTAGTATTTCGTGAATAATTGTATGATAATTATTCCAACTTTTCTATTTGGAGAATTGGTGAAAAGAGAAAAAAAAATGATAACAAAATGGCCTACAAACAATTTTAAATATTGTATATATAATTTGCAGAATACGTTTGTACATAAATGAAAACCAGAGAGTAATTAATTATGTACTTATATTTACTGATTACTTATTAATATCAATTAATACTGATGACTGTAAAAGAAAAACACAATTCTTTTTATTTTACATTTACACTGTTCATGGCAAGATTTATATTAATCGTTTCATAAATACATGCCCATCAAATTATTGAATGAAAGAAAAAAACCAGCAAGCATACAATACTCAAACCAAGAATTAATTATGACGAAAATGAAACAACCACAACTGATAAATAACTAAATGAATAGCAATGTTTTTACACATTTTTTACGTCCCAATATTCGTGTGTAATAAACAAAAATCAAATTACTATTCAGCATACAGTTTACCGATGCTAATGTATAGTATTGACAATGATATATTTGATGAAAAATATTAGATGTGTTCCACTTTCATTTTCACAGGAAATTACGAAATAATAATGGAAAAAAAATGAGTGTGGTACACCGAGAGCACCGTTCATTCACTTTGAATTAAATACATTTCATTTAGTTATACATAAATACACACACACATATATATATATATATACTTTGAAAAGTTATATCTGTTAAAAACAACTGTGAATTACGAAAGAAATTGAAAAATTATAAACTAAAATTTTAATACAACAAATCTTGTTTAATTAATTAATGTACAATTCATTTCAATCCTATTATTTATTTTACAAATAATTCATATTTAATAGTAACGAAATATCAAGTTTGCACATGGTCACGTACGGATATAATTTACCATTCAATCTTCCCAAATAAATATTTATACGATATGCAATATATGTATTTGAAGTGAATGATTGATGAGCTTTGTTTCGTTGCACGTGGCATAATTTAATATATTGAATAACATCAAACAACTATTTCGTCATTAGAATATTATTACGCTCGATGGGAATAATTAAAATGCTGTATTGATATTTATTGGATGGTAAACTACCGAAAATTGAAATTATTGAGATTAAATGAATAATATTTGTTCACGTGTAGGTTCATGATACGGCTGTTAATGATATGAAAATTCATATATGGTATATAAAATAGATAAGACCAAGCTGACGCCTGCGCAATTTGATGGCGCGGAAAAATGTACGAGCTCAATTCTTGACAGATTCGTTTCTAGCCAGCATCAACATCAGACACTCCATGATCGTTTGCGAAAGAGTATCCCGTTTGAAAGAGGAAGACAAAATTTACATGTTCATATTCAAGTTGATTCAATGTTTCGTGTTCAACATTGAATAATACACACCACAATTATAGTGACTATTGTAGCTAAGGTAAATCATTCAATTACATATAATTTTCATCTTGAAATATTACAGTGATAAGTAAAAGTGGCACGTGCAGAAAATAAAAAATAAGTATACACTACATATCATTATAATGGTGTATTACGTGAATTTATTTTTGAACTGGATGTGAATAATTGACATTTTCACTGAACAAATATATTTAAAAAAGAAGGTCAGCATTTACATTCCAATTCTATCTAACAAATAATATGTGCAAAGTAAAAAAAAATCCATTTGTAAGACAACAATGGTTATACATATACCCCATAATACTTTTATCACATTTCCTGTTCTTGTTATCTTTATTTTTTTTGTTCTCATTGTTCTATTTTGTTGTATAGATGAATGATGTGGAGAAATTTCTCGAGGATCAGCAGCGATTCTGCAATCGGTTATACACAAAACGTATGTTCGTTTATTTATTTTTATTCACTTCCCACAATGGAAAGTATGTTGGAGTATATTTTATCCGCTATGTAACGAAAATAATAGAGAGTATGTATTGTCTGATGGAACAAATGGAACATAACAATAGCTTCATGCACGTGCTCACCAATTAATTAATATGAACTCTATTAATATAAATATCACAATGAATATTTGAACTTTGCATCAATCTTTTATCGATAAAATAAACAGACTATTTAAATACATTATTTTTTTATTTTTATAAATGTGCAGATATAAAAAAGAATTCAATACTCCAATGTCCACCGTCATTCGATGGACTTTTGTGTTGGCCACAAACAAATTCTAATGAGACAATAAGTCTTTCATGTCCACCAAAATATGTCCTTGGTTATAATAATCCAAATCCAAATCCCATTGCGACAAAACATTGCGATTCTAATGGTGAATGGTACACAAATGTTGAGGGTATATGGTGGACCAATTATACTCTTTGTACACCACCCTCTGGACAATACATCACTGTGATAACTAATGTTGACATTCCAGTAACAGGATATGGAATAAATGGCAGCGCAACACTTTTAAATGTGTGTCCAATAATTGAATTATATTAAATAGAATATCATTAATATTATTTACATAAAATTATTTTACAATAATTCTATTTATTTACCTGTTTGTAGAAATGGCTGCCAATTATTAAAACAGTCGCAAAAATTGGCTACACTTCATCATTTCTAATGTTAATAATTGCTATGATTATTTTTTCACTTATAAGACGACTGAGAAATCCAAGGAATCGTCTTCATATGAATTTATTTGTTTCATTTATTATGAGAGCATTTATGGTGCTATTAAAGGATTGGTTGTTCATTGATGGCGTTGGGCTCGCTTGGGATCTTGTCGTTGATGGTGACAACACTTTCATAAAACAACGAAATGTAAATAATATAGGATAAAATTATTTTTATTATTTTGTGTTTATTTATTATTTAATTATTTTCATAGAAATATATTTATAAAATTGTGATTGATTGATTGATCTAAATAATTGAATTTTCATTGCAGTACTGGGTGTGCAAAGCCATTACAAGTCTTTGGCAATATTTTATCGTCGCAAATTATACATGGATATTTATTGAAGGTTTATACCTCCATAATCTTGTATTTTTTGCATTCTGCGCTGAAACATCACCAATCGCAATTTATATTGTGCTTGGCTGGGGTATACCGGCCATTATCGTTGGCCTTTGGATTGCTATTCGTATATTTATGGAGGACACATTGTGTTGGACAACGCACAATGACTCATCGCTCTTTCTCATCATTCGAATACCTATAATGGCATCCATCTTGGTATAATAAATACTTCTATCTTAAAATTTAAATGATTATACCATCATATAGTAATAATCATAAACAAAAATAATATTATTGCATTTTTGTTTTATCTCTTTTCAATTTAGCTTAATTTTATTCTTTTTATCAATATTGTACGAGTTCTTTTGGTAAAAATGAAAATGTCTGTATATCTTCAACGAAAAAAAATGCGATATGGCAGATGGGCAAAGTCGACTTTAGTGTTGATGCCACTTTTTGGTGCACACTATACTATTTTCCTTGGTCTCTCATACCATAAAGATCACCATATTGAACTCATCTGGCTCTTTTGTGATCAACTATTTGCTTCGTTTCAGGTGAATTACAAAACAAATTGATAATGTATCTGTGCTATAATTCATATTATTGATATACATAAGCAAATTGCTATGATTTAATATATTTTAGGGATCTTTTGTGGCACTTCTCTACTGCATATTAAATACAGAAGTGACAGCGGAAGTGAAGAGAGCATGGAAAGCACAACAATCGCGACGGGACGTTGAGACTTGGAGTCTTACTAATCGAAATATTTCCAAAACATTTAAATCACGATCGCAAATACGATCTATTAATAATAATCCACTTACTAATACATCAACACTGTAAATTTAATTCACTCATATATATTTATATATTTAAATAACGAATTACCTGTGGATATGAAGCAAAGAACTATTTAATGATGATAAATATTTAAAATAAAAAATTCATATGTGAATATAATGTTAAGAGAATTAAAAAAGTACTTTATTGTATAAAAATACGAGACAATTATTATACAATTATTATATTTATGATATTACAAATAGCAATGACCCTGATTTTGTCGGCACCATTCGGGTTCGAGACTATCAGCGAGAATTCCACGTTTTACCAAACGCTCACGGTGACGTAGCATCCGATGTTCAGCATGAATCCACGATGATTGAGGCTCGCCCCATAATCTTTCCGCCATAGCCGCTGATCTTGGCCATAATCGCGAATCCACTGATGTACTGTCAACCTGCTCTGTCCACAATGCTGCTTCACCGCCTGAAAAAAAAAAAAAGTAAAAAAAAAAACGTGAATATTGTAACACGTTTGCTTTTGTAATTTATCATTTAATCGATTTATTTTCGTGGATATTCGAAAAAATTACCCAGTATCAAATGCTTTTTCGATTCGTATCCCTGAGTCTTTATAATATTTAGAGGTGAATTTTCGTAGACTTTTTGCCACCCTTTGTATGGAGAGCACCAATTAACTCCTTCACCTACCCATGCACCAAATCTGTGGAGATAATTAGATAATAATTTGTATAAAATTCGAAAAAAAAAAAAAAAAAAA
>CAJUYH010002178.1:0-41892 GCA_910591685.1 Galerucella tenella | reverse complement strand
TATTACATAATTTTTGCTTAAAAGGAACTAGAGTTCCTACCGTGTGTCGTGTGTCCCGCGACACTTTCTACCTTTTTTTAAGACGGACACTTCGATCTACATTCAATTATTTATTTTACTTTTTATAACAAAGTGATTAACAAAACTACAACAAATTAAATCAACGAACTGTCATCACTCGACAATATATCGAAACGTTGTTACTCGTTATCATAGTAACGAAATCAAGGTAGATTGTATTATAAAAGAGCGATTGGAAAATGAAAACAAAATGGATATCAGGGACCGGCAAAAGCCTTTTCCTGTTCCTGGAGTACATTTTCCGGTCTTGATCGGCAATACGTTATTTTCTGGACGAAAAATTGTCCAGAAAGTGTATATTTACTGGTCGGTCTTGAAAAAATAAAATTTCAAAATCAAATAAGCCTACGTCTCGTTGATTTCATTTTGTTAATAAATTAAATTATTAAGCACAATTTTACATTACTTTCAGAAGCTATAACTCCAGAACGGATTAAGTTATCGGCTTCGAATTTTCACTGTGCAATATGTTTGATTCCTAGTTTTTGTTTACCATGTTGCCATTTCAAAAATTTGTCTACATTCTACGTTAAAAAAATTAATGAAAATACCACTTTTTCCAAATTCATGTTGTAATAACTTTGTTGTTAATAAAATTTTGGTAGTTTACTTTTGTGATGATTCTGAATTCAGTGGTATAGTCATATTGGAGAAAAAAATTGCCTAATTTACTTTTGTCTTTTTTGGTAAAGAAAAATTAACATAGAGGCCTTGAAAATTTGTGTTAAAATACTGTTTTTGATACTGAATCTAACAAATAAAATTAAAACAAAATCGGATGAAAAATGCGGATTTTACGGGGCTGCTTCCAAACAAAATGGTCACACTGTATAAAGATTCATTGACTGCCCTAGAGGCTTTTTACAGCGCTCCACTGAAGGACTTTATACCAGCTCATACTTTACTTCAAAATATCCATTGTAATCGAAAATTGAAAGTACTTTTTTCAACGACTTGTCGTTGGTGTTCGCTGGTACTTTAGAAACTACTTAATGCTTGAGAATTGAAAGTTTTTATCAAAAATGCAAAGATCAATAATCTACTTTATTTTTATCAGCAAAATGAAACTACCAAACCACCCGATTTAAATATTTACGAATTTGGAGTAAACACAAATATATCAAACCGATTCTCTAAAACATTAATAACAAGTAAAGTAAAAAATCCAGATGTCAAAGCTAGGGAAGCAGTTTTTACTGTAGTTTTACCAGAAAAAGCCTTCATCTCCGAATTTATTATGGAAATTAAAGGACAAAGTTACAAAGCGTACGTAAAGGAAAAAGAAGAGGCTAAGAATATTTATAATAAGGTAAGCAGCTTCTTCATTTAATCTACTAGCTAGCACTAAAATTTACCGATTGTTTTAGGCAGTAGAAAGTGGTCAAAGTGCAGGACATGTAACAGTAAACGCGAGGGACTCCAACAGATTCACCATATCAGTAAACGTTGAACCAGAAAGTAAAGCAGTATTTTTATTGACATACGAAGAACTTCTAGAAAGGAAGAATAATCAATATGAGCTTATTTTAAATATACATCCTGGACAAATTGTAAAAGATCTACATGTACAGGTAAAGGCAGTGGCGCAACAACGTATGTACGGGTACCTATATACGTGTCCGAAATTTTAGCCGGGCCTCTATTATGATAAGTCTTTTTTTAAATACCTTTGTAGGTATGGGAGCAAATGGCAGGTTTTGTTAGGTAGAATACTATTGACACGGAAAACTTTGGGGGTCCTTGGTGCTTGGCATACTAGTTTATTAATAGGACCAAAATCCATTTTTCGGTCGATTTTTGACTTTGAATTGCCGATAACTTGAAAACAAAGCATTTTTCGAAAAAATATCAAGAGTCAAAAAGTGTTTATTTTCATCCATTTTACCTTAAAAAATGATTAGCGTAACGATTTTTTTATTGTCCATAATTTTGCCAGTTTTTGGTTAATAACAAATGACTGACCATCGGGACAAAAAAGTGTTATTAAGGTTTTTTGTTCCTAATAATATAATTAATCGATCCCAATTGGTTTTTTCCTTGCGTTTTGTAGTGGTCGGTCAACTCGTTTTTTCGTGCATCTTTTTAGGGGTGCACCGCTCGCCTATAACACTTTTTAATAATTTTAGGTTCTAGTAAATGAAAGTAGACCATTGAAATTTATTCGCACTCCAAGTCTTCGCTCTGGAAATGAAATTAGTAAAAATAATGACAACTTAAATCCAGATTCAAACATCGAAAAACTTACCACTTCTAGTGCTATTATTACGTTTAAACCAGATATTAACCAACAAAAGAAATTTATACAAGGCTTAGGAGGAAACGAAAATGAAGGATTGACTGGTCAGTTTGTAGTACAGTACGATATAGAAAGAAACTCGATTGGTGACGAGGTCAGTATACATTTTTATGCTTTTTAGATTTTTATTTTGCACTGAGCTCAAATAATTTTTATTGTGACGTAGAAAAAATAGTGTATGCGATACCATGAATAGCTCACCGTGTGTGTAAAAGTTACTTTACTTTTATCCAATGTATTGAATTGCTTGGGTTTGTTATTTTGGCTATTAGATTTTACTTCAAGATGGATACTTTGTTCATTTCTTTGCACCGGATGATGTACCACCACTTCCTGAACACGTCGTGTTCATCCTTGATACCAGCGGAAGCATGTTTGGTAGGAAGCTGCAGCAATTAAAAGAAGCTATGTCCAGTATATTGAGCGAACTAAAAGAAACTGACATGTTCCACATAGTTGAGTTTAATACTTTTATTTACGTATGGGATATTGAGACTGGAAACAGAACACAAATAAATATTACCGACGACTATGATCCATACGAAGATATATATGTAAGTAGAAACTTTAAAAAGAATATGTAGAAGTGAAAAAGTGTAATTTTCCAATCTGCAAAGAAGAAAGTTAAAAAAAAATTACTGTGCTCTAATTTATTTTTTTATTTTAGAAAACTGAACTTCCATCTGCAATTCTAGCTACTAAAGAGAACATTTTGAAAGGAAAAGCAGTTATAGAAAAGCTTGAACAGGATGGAATTACGAATATGTTGGCTAGTATTGTAACTGGTTTGCATCTATCTAAATCTACTTACAAAAAACAGCAAGATATCTCAAAATATCACCAACCAATTATTATATTTTTAACGGACGGAGATCCGACAGCTGGAATTATCGATATCAATGAAATAGTTAACATTGTAAGAATAATTTTCATTTTATCATAATATATCAGGGGTGATGGCGAAGGGAAGGAAAATTCGGATGGAGGAAGCGGTGAAATATGTAGGCAAAAGTAAGGGCAGCATGGCTGGGAAGATTAATGGGTAATGTGAAAGGACCGGGAGAGTGGAAGAGGAGGATAATTAGTAGGACAGTAGAGCAGAGTATGTTGTACGGCGCGGAAGTGTGGGGTGTGAAAGCAGGGGTGAATGCGAGGATTAGACCACTCCTGCAGGTGCAGAGAGAGATACTCCTGAGGGTGGTGCAGGCGTGCAGGACAGTGGGTGGACTGGCAGCGGTGCTGTCAAGGCCCTATCCATTGAACTTGATAGCTAGAGCCAGACAGAAACGCTGGAGGGGTGCGACCAGAGGTGGAGTACAGAAATGGATGGATGAGGACATGGAGAAAAGGTGGGATGACTATGAGGGCGCGCTAAAAGGAGCGATTGGGAGCAGGAGAAACTGGCTGGACCGGAAATTCGGGGATGTGAACTACTTCTTGACGCAGGTGCTCAGAGGGGTGGGTTACCTCCAAAAGATTGGGAAAAGATAAACTGGAGTGAGCGAGATATGTGAAGTGGAGGATGATGTGGGACATGTGTTTAGATGTTGGAAGAAGTTGGAAAATAAACTGGGAGAGGCGGTGTATTGGGAAAATATGGTGGAGATTATGTTGAGGGGCGAGGAGAAATGGATGGAGATAAGTGGCGTAGTAGAGAGCATGATTAGGGAAAGAGAAGGACTCGACATGGCATGTGAGAGGTAGGAGTGATAGAAGGGAGATGATGACTGAGAGTGTGTGTGGGACCGCCACCCGTCTTGAAGTATGCTAGGGTAGTGATTCCAAGGCGGGAGTAACGGCGTTTGGGGTTTGGTTGGTAGGCATTCCCGTGAGGGGATGAGTCCAGCACTGTCTGGGTTATTTGGTTCTGGTTAAGGACCCATTCGAATATGAGTTTCCCATCTCGGCCCCCCAAAAAAAATCATAATATAACAGGGTCGGGCTGGGAAGAAAAATCTGCCCTTGAGATTATCTGGGGTGAAAATTGAAAAGAAAATCTATAAAAAATTTGATTTTATTTTAGACAACGAATTTGAACCTGAAAGACCAGAGATTCCCAATATTTTCACTATCCTTCGGAGATGCTGCAGATAAGCATTTCTTAAGAAAACTCTCCTTGAATAATTTAGGATTTTCAAGACATATCTACGAAGCAGCAGATTCTTTCTTGCAACTTGAAAATTTCTATAAGGAAATTTCTTCACCACTGTTGTCAAATGTCCATTTCAAATACGACTCTGATGTCCAAGAAGTTTCTAGAAAAGATTTCCCTATCTTCTTTAGAGGTTCCGAATTAGTTACTGTTGGAAAATATAAAGGCAAGTAAAACCAAAGTCCAAAAAAGTATAACGGGTAACATAAAATTATGCCTTTTTTGTATATCAAAAATCGTAATTTTTTATAGGACCAATTAATTGTACCGTCGAAGGCTTTGGAATTAATGGTCTAACTAGTATATCATCGGCAGTGGAAGCCCCAGTATCTTCTTTAGAACGACTTTGGGCTTATTTGACTGTTAAAGAAAAATTAGACTTAAGAGAAATAACTGTTGAAAATAAGACTGAATTGACTAAGGAAGCTTTAGATCTTGCTATTCGATATTCGTTTGTTACTGACGTAAGTTCTTTAGTAGTTGTGAAACCAAATGACAACAGCTCGATTAATACTGTAGACGCTTCTGGTAAGTAATATTTTTTTCATTAATAAGATTTAGAAAAAAATGTTGGAATGAATGTCCATGGCATCATGTGCTAGAATAAGAAGGTTGTATCTGGACCCACAGTCATATCTCAGGAATTGTATTTGAAGTCTGTAGTGGTTAGTAAAGTCATTTACAGGTAAGATAAAGATGAATTGCTTTTGGTGACCTGAGATGGAACTTTTTATCATTGCTAATTGAGCATTTTAAGCACCAGATTGCTGAACCAAGAGACAGAAGTATTTCCTTTCTTATAGAACTTAGATATTTCAATATATTTTATTTTTCTCAAATATTGCAGTTAAAACCTTGTTATTTTAATGTGAGATATAATATATCTCGTACTATAGTTCAAATGATTGAAAAAAATCTGATTTTGACTATCTACTTTTCTAATTATGTAACTTCTTTTCAGTAAATGATTTGCGGGACGATTCCAATTCGGGTAAGTACCTACTGTAGAGCTGTATTATAGTAAGTCCCTCAAGTTTAAGTAAGGTATTAGGGTATTACAGTCCTGTATATCGAAATGAATACTGTAAGACTTACCGGATGTATCAAGTAACGTATTTTTTCTACGCCCATGTCTGTAAACGTCAAAAACCGCACTGTCAACATTCCTTGTAAGTGATATTTAACAATAACATGCACGAAATGAGATCTCATAGCATACACGTGCGTTTTGAGATGAAAGCTTAAACTTCTTGGTTTAATTAAATTACAATCAAATTTTTATTCACGTACTACTTCATTTGGTTCATTTACATACTTTTAATCAATGAAAAAACATAAAAGCTTTTAGCATTAGAGAAATACATTTGAGATTAAAAGAGTGATGCCCCTAAATGTCGGCAAACACATTATACAATTTCTAAACAAAATAATACGCGTTTTCTTAATATGGAAATAAGCGTCATCTCATTTTATGCTGTCGATTTTTGTAACAAAATATAGTATCCGGACATTTTCTCAACTTTACCTACGAATATGTCTGTTAGTAGTGAAAAAGGTGAAATTATGAGCACTCAGAAGAAAATAGATGGGCGTAGAAAAAGTATAGTACGTTACACGAGTTGTAATGCCATTACGCACTCATGAAATTTTAAACTTTTTCATTTCGTGTGTAATGGGTAACTTACAACTCTTGTTACGTAATATACTATTATTTTATACTGTCTGGTAGATACTGTAAG
Organism: Galerucella tenella; assembly: GCA_910591685.1. NCBI lineage: Eukaryota > Metazoa > Arthropoda > Insecta > Coleoptera > Chrysomelidae > Galerucella > Galerucella tenella. Next base: position 35,624 of record CAJUYH010002178.1, on the reverse strand, counting down.
AAATTCGAATTTTTTCATTTTTATATCCCATTATTTCAATAACGTCAATATTGGAGATTACCGGATCTGATACTGATACTAAGTCAACCAGACATACAGTCGACAGAAGCAAACATGAGTCCCGGAAAATATGCGAACTAAAGAAAGGTCATCTCAACCAGCTAATCAGGAGATAATGTTAACGAAAGTACATTAGTAACTACAGCGACATGAACACGCCCACCAGGGCTCATGTTTGCTTCTGCGGACTGTAGACAGTATGAAATAATTTAAAAGACGCTAATAATATTATTTCTGCTTATAGCTATAGGACTGCGATTTAATGATGACGACGATTATAATAATTGTAAGTAACTACCTCTGATTTTCTATTTACCTATTTGTAGGTATATTGTTATTTTGCTCACTAAAGTGTCATATTTAGTTTCAGAAAGTGCATCTCTTTATGGGGACGATGCTTCTACTGATTTCGATTTTCTAACGAACTGTAAGTAAGATTTTTAAAAATATATATTTTAATGCAAAAGATCTCGTGTACCCATTAAAAATAATGATAATTTAGATCTTAAAATTACTATTTATTAACGTTACGTCAAAACACTATAATAGTATAAGAAATAAGATTTTGTTATCAATCTGACAACATCGTATTTATAATGTGACCATGGATATTTATCGAAAAGGGCAAGTTTGTGTATATTATTTCTGACTCTGGGGCAAGTCACCATCAAAAGGCAAGGGTGGGTAGAGGATGTTTACAAGGAGTCGGGGACGTATATGAGGGGGGGTTTTGGGGGTTCAAACCCTTCCCTTAGAAAATACAATAAAGGTACAATAATGTTTTATTAGCATACTGCCGCAATATGAGTATTCATCGGGATGTGGCAATAGAAATAGATTCCTCAACAATTGTGAATAATTTAGCTGAAGAGGTTAGATTTACTTTTGTGATTGATTTTCTGTTTTAATAAAAGCTCCAATTTTCAATCATCTATCACTTTTTAAAATAGGTGCTCCCAAATTAATATACAGGTAACATCACGGCTGGTATGGGAATGCGGCGAAGAACTTAGAAGACTGGCGACTCGGAACAGTGTAACACTGGAGTAGGTCCCAGGTCACAACGGAATAGCTGGCAATGAAAAAGCTGACAAACTTGCAAAAGCAGGATCGTCAACACTGATGAACGAACCCGAACCATCTGTGGGCATCCCCAGATGCTCCACTAGGTCATGGTTAAAAGGGTGGGTAAAAGAACAATCCATAAAACTCTGGAAGAATACGCCCAGGCAAACACATGGGAAGAAATTTATAAAAGAACCAACAGCAAAAGAACTGCTCTCAATGAGCAGTAACAAACTATACGCACCATAACGGGGCTTCTTACGTGACACTTTTCCACAAAGGAGCACCTGAACAAAATAAGGCTGTATAACTGAGACCTCACATGCAGGAGATGCAAAAAGGACACTGAAACAGCTCTGCACATATTATGCAACTGTGAGACGCTGGACCACAGGAGGCAAAAACTAAATAGAAGACCCCAAATGACTCCAGAAGACTTCTACAACCAACCAGTAAAGAACCTGTATGAGCTAATACAGGGAACGGATTGGCTGAATAGGCTGTAGTCAGAATGTTAGGAGAATCCACAATAAGCCCAAGAGACTGAGGTGGTGCCGGCGAAGGGACGGCTCCTTTAAAAATATATATACATGCTTATAACCATTTCAGCAGAAGGGGGCAAAACGGAAAACGATGTTTAAAAATTCTTTTAGATGTAGCCAGGTCGATCAAACAAATAATTAAAAAAAACTAAACATTATTTCTTGAACTTGAAAAATTGCCTTAGGTCGTGGCACTCGATTTTTTTTGCCTTCAATATAGCTTTCCCCTTCTAAACCTATCAGATGAAAAAAACCAAAACCCTCCCCATGTAAAAGCTATAGCTACGTGACTATCACCACTACTATGGCTAACCTTAGTAGAAGACCTCCTCACAGAACTGTCCATAGCAGACTTTAATAATTTTTTTAAATTATGGCCTCTATGATTTTTTGACTTAGCTCGTGTATTATGCAACCGTCAGGTAAACTGTTTTTTCGAATTTCTTAGGTTTTAAAATCGGTATTACGGTATTTTGGATACTTTTATATAAGAAAATCCACTAATTCCAATCCAAAATCTTCAATATAAAGCCGCCACTGACAAAAAGATTGCGCCAACAAGAGTATTCTGAATAAATGACCGAAACAAGTCACAATTTTATTTTAATTTTTATAAATCTGGTAATTTTTAGCGTCAGTACCTAATCAATCTTCAGATATACATAAAATGCTACCCTGGCTTGATACAGCTTTAAACACCAACAAAACACTGACAATATCTGGATGTGAGTATTAAATATTGTTATTTCTTAAAGAAATATATCCAGTGAAGACCATCACGACATGTAAAAAGATATGTACATACTCACCTTTATATAACTTTTACAGATATTAATTTATTTTGTAGTCATTTTATAAATATTTCTAGATAATTATGAACTTGGTGAAGATGTTATAGATATACCGACAGTAAATTGTACAAAAACCCCTTTGAATGATACGATGCCAGGACAATGTGTGTTATTTAAACAATGTATTAATATGCTTCTGATACTGGATAATTTCCAAGATTATGAAGAATATTTCTGCCCATTGAATAAGAAGTAAGTAAGCTTTCTCCAATGCCAGAGGAGACTATTGAATATTTCAAAAACAATTTTGAGAATTTGTGTTATGTAGTGTTTTTTTATAATTTGACATATATATATTTCTAGGTACGCTGGAATATGCTGTCCAATCAACTTTGTACATAATTTTTAATTGTAATTTAAACTAATAATATGAATTTTAATGTTTACTTAAAGCCGTTTTTGGTATGTGATATTTTCATTTTCCTACTATCATAAATTTATCCATCACAATGAAACGCTACTGAACGCAGACGAGAAATTCTACTTCAACTGCTAGAAACCAATAACGCCGCATGCGTATAAACATTAACATACAGATTGCGAAAAGTCTATTCGAGCCATGCAATTTACACAAGTGCGACAAGGAAAATATGAGAAAAGCACTTGAAAGAGAGAGAAGAATAATTGTGCGCAGTCACCTGTTGCCAAATGTATTTATCTGTAAAAGTTACTCCCAATTTTTGTCGGCAACAATGTAAATGCCAATAATTGTTAAAGGAGCGGGTAAACATACAACACAGCTCCTTCAACTGCGCATGACTCAAGACTTTGCCAAATTTAGTAGTAACATAACAATATTTAAATATATATGTAAATATCAGAAATATAAAACTAAAAAAAACAAGAAAACCCAGGCCCAAACCCGATTGATCAAAGTGTAACTATGTATAGGAATATCAGAAAACCCTAACCGGGTTTCGAACCTACGTCCTCTGAGTTGTAAGCTCAATACCCTACCAACTGCGCTAATCAGCTCACATTCAGTCACAGAGTACACCATCTAACAAGAGACGAAAGCTTTGTCCGTTCCTTTGAAGTCGGACTTACACGATATTGAGCGGAAATACGTAGAGGTATTGACACATAAACTACTTGATACACTGAGAAAAGTAACACTACACTAAGAAGAATAGTAGTGTTGATGAACATCCCTCCCAATTGGATCTATATAATATTTTTATTAACTACTAACATGAAAACATCTTATTATTCATCTCATGTGTGTAATGAGAAGTGGCTCATTTTTAACCTTATCTTAAAATAATACACGTTGAACAGAGAGGAATGAACGGAAGTGTCGACTTGACATTGACAGATAAACTAATTAATTCACGCATGTGCACACAAATTTGCGATCACGGAAACAAATTTCTTTCGCCTCTTGTTAGATGGTGTACTCTGTGGTTAAAGGCTGCTTGGACGCATGTGCACCTCAACTACTAAATTTGACGTGGTGGGTGGAGCCGTGTTGTATGTTTACCTGCTCCTTGTTAAATCCAAAGCAGTGTACCTATAGATTTGATAAGAAATAAGCCATAAAATAAATAACCAAACTTTAATTCTTATTAGATAATAACAACAGAAAAGTAAAACTCTTGGTAAACTTGAAAAAAATAATATACCTAACTTGAAGACTAGTAACAGGCCCTAAAACATTCGAAATAGTAATTTAAATAAAAAAATTTCTATAGTTTCTTATTTTTCCAACGACTCTTTCGATTTCTTTTGTTTAATAAAAAAAGGCCCTGAGAAAACACAGCTTATCAATACTATTATCACTTAGCCGCGATCTAATCTTAGTACAAATTGTTCCTGCCGCAGAAAAGGCTCTTTCGGACTCCACACTAGTAGGCCGAGTTGTCATGAATGCTGCGAAAGACATTTTCAAGTACCTATTTTCTTTGAATTCTCTTCTTCCGAAAATATTTCACTTCTGTTTTCACACATTGATGAACACTGGTAGAAGTAACCTGCTGTCTTCTAATAAAATTGTTTACATCAATTTTCACACTTGTCGCTAGTTGAAGTTTTTCTTTAATCGACAATGCAGCATTATCCGATTCTGGAGTTGATGGGCCCAAAACCCGACTGAGGGGGATGTTATCTTCATCCTCATCAGAGGAATCATCGAGGTCAATGCTATTTGTATTTTCTGATGACTCTTGTAGAAACTCTCACATAAACAACGGATCCGCACTGTTGTCAGCCTGGTATTTTTTACCGAAATTACCGGTAAAAGATTTCGATGTCTTCATCGGTAATTTAATGAACTTTTAAGGCGGTGAATAGGTAGTGCAATCCCTAGTTTTAAATAATATTTTAAATCTAGTTAATTTTTCGCAAACTTTGAGTCATGTCCCGGGCGCAGATGACCCTAGCTTCGCCACTGTATCCAGGATATCCCCATAGAGATATCCTTTTTTTTTCTAATCATATATATCATCTCAATCACAAGATTAGTCTCTATTTGTTGGTGTAGCCAAATAATAGTCAATAAATATGTTAGAATTTTAATTATCTTTCATCAAATACAGTAGCAAAAATTAGAAAGTTTTATTTACTTATAACATTATTATTATGTGCAGACTCCACAAAGTAAGGGTCCAAACAGTAAATTCAGTGTGTATTATATTACACGTCTATGGAATATAATGTAAGGTATCGGAAATCCTTATCAACAGTACTTGATAAGTGTGGATTACGTGTGATTAAAAGGAAAAGGATAAACAATAAAACACATTGATCGAGTTAACATAAAATGTATTAAAATACGAAAAGCACTCACACTTTTTTTGGTAAAAGCTCAGTTTATATTCAAATATTAAACAAAAAAAGAATAAGTGCAAAAAAATTATCACGAAATACATAAATACTGATAACAAATATAATTTTAAATAAATAAAACATTAGCATTTCTTTTTCATGAAAATTATAATATTTACAACTAGTCTCTATTCGGTAATAAATTGTCAATCAGCACAAATGGTTTTAATTTAATTTTTTTTTTTAATTTAAATTAAAAAATAACAATTTTTTTTAAACAGGATATATTATCAGCCGGTAATCTTATACTATATATTGCAGATTTTACTATAGACCAAAAATAAAAATTGTATTTTCAATACTGTTACCGGATGTCCCATTTTATTTACCGGAACATCAAAAACCTATAACTTTTAAATGAATAAAGACAGATACATAGTTTTCATTGAAATACTTGACTCATTTAAAATGTATAAGCACTTTTAATCCCGGAACAAATATTTAATCACCCGGAGGGAATTTTTTAAACACTGGGAATGGTCGAAAATCAACTGTGATTACCGCTAAAATTATTTAATAAGGAAATCAAAACTGTTTACAGCCTCTAGGTCAAATTTTCACATTATAATTCAATATAACTTTAGTAATTGAATTCGGTATAAAAAATATAGTAGGAAGTATGATTATTTTTCTCCAAGTGTTAATAATAACAAAGAGTTTAAAATTATTGCTAGTGTAGTGTATGTAGATTGGTTGAGTTCCTGTGTAATCAGTTTTAATACATATCTGGATAACCTTAATGAACCAGACAAGAACATTGTCTTACTACTATGGATTCCAGGATATACTGGCGAAGAAGGTACTGAACTAGCAGAAAGAGAGGATGAATCACTCTCTTGGGGACCAGAACTATTTTGTGGTATCAGTACCTATTTAACATTGGAAGAAATAGGCGAAAGCGAAGATACGAGAGAAAAAGAAATCAAAATATTTGAGGATAGTCAGGGTAGAAAAAAAGCAGAAGAAAATTGTAGGAGACCATAAATATTTAGTCATTTTCTGTGGCTCACAATTAAATAAAAGTCCAGCAGAGATCGGTGTTCTGTATCCCTGTAGATTTCTAGCGTCGTTATGTTGTCATTCTACCTGGACTAGAGAATGCTGACTTCAATTTGTCAAGATTTCAATGCGACTTTAAATTTATTTAAGTTATATAATATGGGATGGATTAAACTCATTATTAGTTGCATTTCAATATTAAAATTTTTGTGAGTTGACAATAGCACGAAATAGATCTTAATTTTTATATTGAAATTGTATATAATTAGCTGCAGATGAAATATTTGGATAAAAGCTATTTAAATTAATACCAAACTTACTCCCCATAGGTATAGACTGATTTTCCTCAAATGACAAAATAATGTTTGATCTTCACGTTCACTTAAATGTAAAATTAAATATCTGCAGAAATGACAATCATATATACCTCATTTAAAAACCAGGAGGAGTAATTTGAATTCAAGTTGGCAATTCTTTAGACCTTTGACACAACACAACACTTTTTAGCAATGACATCAGCTGATAATTTCAATTTTTGATAGTTCTGACAGATAAATATACTTAATTTTTGATCTTGTTACTTTATTATACCGAGGTAGAGGAATAATACAGTGCAGAAAATATTGGTGGAATACCAGGAGTTATTTATATTGGATAAAATTTTGCAAGCTTTGAAATAAATTAGATTCATTTGTGTAGTCCTTTGAAGAATTAAATTTATTGTATTTTTATACATTTGGAAAGATATCGTCAAAAATATAACATGACAATATCTGTCTATGGAAGTTATGGTTGAAATAATACCCTTCTTGGTGTGCGTCATCGATTGTTAATGTCTTTCTAACACATTACGTAGGAAGAAATGGAAAAAAGGCAGGTCTGTGATTAATCCTAATCAAAATATCACAATAATGAACCGTTTAAATGTATTACAAACGTTAACCCTAATCTTTGACTTACAAAAATTTGATTCGATGATGTTTAGATTACGCTCAAGCTCAACCTATCTATCTAGAGTTTAAAATACTATGAAGGCGTTACTTTCGTAGCGGCAATAAGTCTTACGTCTTTTTCTACTGTCACACTGACAGTTCTTGACAGGTCTGTACTTTGTTGTTTACGGTCAATTATTATTTATGGAAAGTGAATATTAATCTTATTGTTTTATTTATATGAATAATACAAAAATATGCATGAATACACGGAAAAACATCAGTATTTTTGAAAGTTCTCAAGTATTTTCAGTTAGAAAAAGAAGCTAGTAATTATTAATTGCATAGCCTTTTCGAATTTGGCTAAATACAATCCTGATGATCTTATTTATCAAATTTAAGGTTAGCTATATGTCAAAATAGCAAATAAAATAAACGACATACCGAAAACCCGGACATACGTCACAATCGATGACGCACACCAAGAAGGGTATTATTTCAACTATATAAGCTATTTGATAAGATTTGAAACAATATAGAAAAGAATGGTTTTTGTTACAAAAATGGTTTTTGAAGGAAAAAAAGGAAGATTACCATGAAGAGAGTATCTCACAAGTATTTGAAAGCTGGAAGTGAAAGTATAGTGAAAATTATAAAATATTTTCAAAAATTAACTTATACGGATGGCTATAGGTGAAAATTTTTTAAATATTAGTTTAGTAAAAAATTTTATTCTTGATAAAAAGTTTTGCTTGTTCTGAAACCCCAAAAAATGAAATGAAATTCGAGATTTTCAAAGCCCGTCTCATTTTATGGCCAGTTTTATGAAAACCTGGAGTCTGACTTTTTGACATTTCTACACATATTGGCTAATATCTCGGGAACCTTAAGGTTTGCAAGGTTCTAGTCTACGCCATTCGATTCAGAATTGAATTTTCTATAAAAAGAGGAATTTTCCACATCGAAAAACCTTAGATATGGATTTTAGAATTTTCAGGTTTTGAAAATTTTTCCAAGTCCACACCGAAACTTATACTAATTCGCGAAGACTCATAATTTTCAAAATTCCTCTATTTATGGAAAATTAAATTCTGAATCGAGTGGCGTAGACTAGAACCTTGCAAACCTTAAGGTTCCCGAGATATTAGCCAATATGTGAAGAAATGTCAAAAAGTCAAACTCCAGGTTTTCATAAAACTGGCTACAAAATGAGACGGGTTTTGAAAAACTCGAATTTTATTTCATTTTATGGGGTTTCAGAACAAGCAAAACTTTCTTTTTATTGCATTCAGTTATTTGCTAATTAAAAACAGCCATATTAGAGTAATGTGTATGTTCTAATCTTTCAGTTTGAATTAAAAATTTCAAATACGAAACAGGAAAAAAATTTACATGTGACAGGAACACACCCTTTAGTAACTAATCTGGTAACTTTTAGTGGTGTGGGTAAGGCTGTTCAAATTCTCCTGGTTATTAAAAGTAAAAACCAAATAAAGTTGCGTTTAAGTCACCAAGGTCGTAATTCTATTGCATGTTTAAAAAATAAGGATATACATATTATAAAATGTACTCCATTGCACTGAAATTATTTAAATAGTACCATTACAATGGGTTGAACAGCAACAATAACTTTTATCAAAATATTCTTAACCTAGCATCTAACTATGACTATTTTCATTATTTTCTAACTCTATTTCCTTATTCAAGCTATTGACTTTCTCTGAAATATTTTCCAAATTCAATTTAGACAGCTCGCTGTCTAATTTAATTACACTATCAGATTTGACAACTGACTGTTGACTGGAAGCTGAAGCGTGACTGCTAGACCTCGAATGACTCCCTCCGATTGGCGTTTGAATCTGTGGCGTTGGTGGAGTGATTCCTCCAGGAGCGATGCCTTGACCCATTTGCATGTGGTACTTGTAAATGTTTTCGGTGGACTCGACCACTCCTTGAGTAAGATTAAGACTACGGCCGCGAATTCCACCGCTCTCTTTCATTTTGGGAGACCACCAGTTCACAAAAGTACCAACGATTGGTATATGTCGAACGATTCCTTCCTGCCACAACCTTTCTTCATTCTCTTTTTGGAGATCTAATGTAGCCGTTTCAATCCCTTGAAATTTAACCAATAAAAGCATTCACAAAAGAAGCATTGTACTAACACTTACCTTTCTTAACAATCTCACTCATGGAATCTAGTACTCTAGAATTTTCTTCAACAGATTGCCCAACTCTTACAACTAGATCCAATAATTTATCCACATCAGATTCGGGAGTTAACATTCCAAAACGAACACACATCAATCCATCGGCTCCTTCTCCCAAAGAAAATGCAGCATCAGTAGATCTAAGAGTGTCTACTAGAACCATATTCAAGTGATTTAGTTCTTCTTTGGCTTGATCAGTCAATAATTGCTCCCAACCTTCGGGACAGTATCGAACGCCACCCAAACCGGCCCAGTCGGGTAAATCAACAATCTTAAGCACAGGTGAAACGTCAACTAACTTTACAAAGCTTTCTCTATGATGAACTGTAGCTTTTAGAATAACCAATTGTTGTTCTAGACATAATATAAAAGATTGCATTTCTTCCAAAGTTGGTTGTTGACCACAAACGTTTTCGAACGGACAATATCGAAGCACCACACCTGCACATTCCAAATCACAAATGTCGATGGGAATTTGCGGTGCGTCAAGTTGAAGAATTTGACCTAACCAAGAGTTAAGTTTGTCGTAGTAGGGAGGAACTTTAGATGTGTATTCTCCATCGTTTGTTTCGGGGACAAACTGGAAAACAACGGCACAAGCAGTTGATTCCATTAAAACCTAAAATAGCATTTTATAAAAATATGATTCATTTATTTGTGTTTTATTATTTACTGGAATAGTCGTCGGTTTTGCAACTAATTTTGCAACAGTGTATGAACCACTTTCTCCTCCAGGTTTAGGACTCTAAAGCAAATAAAAAAAATCAAAATAAGATTTATTTTCCTTTTTTTTCTTACGCTTACCAAAACTCTAACTTGTCTAAAAACGTCCAAAGCGGACCACAGCCTTTCACTAGCCAAAAAGTCTTCTTTAATTCTGGAATGCACACCGTCTGTTCCGAGGTTTTGTAGCCCCGTCCACAGAGGTAAAGAAAGTATTCTCCTGCTCTGATGATCCGTGTTCAGACCAGCTAACAGAGGAAGAGTACTCTCTCTACTTACTCCTACTTGTTTATTACGATTTATATTATTAGTAGCATCCCATAACCTATAGAGTGTCTAGAATCACATCTTAAGGAAAAATCTATTTATTAACTTGGGCCAATTGAGAAACATTAATTTAGATAAAACATAAAGGATACAACCATAGGCAGTCCTGGGATTCCCAACCAACTTCCCAGAGTTAATGTCAAACTATCAGCTATAGGAGGCATCTGGAATATTTTTTTAATAAATAACATGAAACTAAGATATTATAAATATTGTACATACAGTTCCATTTCTTTGATTATAATTAGGTAAAGCCAAAGCTGCAACACTATGTCCTCGAACATGTAGCCAAGTTCCATGGACTTTACACAGTTCTCTTATTCTAGAAATATTATCAATGTGTCCTGTCACAGGTGTGCCTGCATCTGCTATTACTATTAGAGGAGTACGACCAGCAGCTACATCATCAGCTAACATTTTTTGTAGTGCTGATACATCCATTGTATATTGAGAACCTAAAATAATTATCCAAATGATTATATGTGATAATCCAATTAGCTGAGAAGACGTACCAAAATAAGTATTAACTGGTACTGGTCTTACACATGCTAGAGGTAAGCCCAGCTGTCTACAAAGATGTTGTACAGTACCAAGAGGACTAGCAACACTACTATACAATGTGGGTAACGAATTATTTAAAGCAATAGCTCCATCTTCTAAATATCTCGGGTATTTGCAATGTAACATCATGCGTGTAACTCGCACTATTCCCTCTAAATGATCTTCGTGATAGAATGCTGAACAATCCAAAAATCTATAAAAAAAAGTGCAACTTTGCTGGGAAATGTTTAATAATATACCTAAGTAGTTTATTCATTATACCACATTACATTACTCATTTATTCAAATCAGTATTAGTACTATTAGTTAGTTTTAATCAATAAAAGAGATAAAATTTCTCTTTGATGATAATGAATCTTTATTTACAAGTAAGATTTATTGGTGTACCTACTTTTTTGTATGTTTTTATATACCTACCTTTTTTATCTTTATTTGTAGGTACAACTTTATGACATTATCAGCTAAAGTTGAAAGTTTTATGCAGTATTAATAATATAAAATGAATAGATTCATAAGGAAAACAATCTTATTAAAGTCAAGTAAAAGTTTGTTAATTCTTAAGCTCAAACTGAAAGTATTTCTGCCTACAAAATGTTAAACCATAAAAAGTTATACTTGCCCAAACATTTGAATTACCCATCTTGTAGTATCTGTAGTAAATCTTGTGGACAATTTCTGTACAATAGGCCTTTCTAAACCTCCACAATAAACTGCTAAGCTATGTGAAATCATTACTAATTTGGTAACACTATCCAAAGAAGGAAAGGTAAGGGGTTCTCCTTCTTCATCCGTACTGACAAGTCCATGTATGATTTTAATAATTTCATCTGTATGTTTTTTTTCTAGTCCTAAAAATACGGTGGTTGGGTTTTGAGAATTTTCTGGTATTGGTAATCCTTCAGCCACTTGTTCTAGCCTACTAACTATTTCAGAAGCTTCAATAGCCAGTTCTCCTAAACTCTGAAAATACTCAAAATTTAGTTTATCTTGATGTATGTTAACAAGTTGTTTATGCAAGTACCTATTAAAATAAAACTATGTAAATCTACTGTAACACTTAACACAAATTCAAATAAAAGCACACGTAACTAGATAATTTAAATAAACTGAGAGGATATAAATTTGTATTTACAATTTTTAAAATCTATGAATTTAAAAAATCAAAGATTAAATGAATGTATAAGCGAAAGAGTAATGGAGGTTTTGAAAGAGTTAAATATACATACATTTTTTGTAGTAGAAGTCATATTTAAATTCACATTTCTCTACATCAGTTCATCTCATTATGTGCATCAGTTTTCTTCCAATATTCAGTACTTTGACGTAGAGGGTCTTATATTTATTGAAACGAAGTTAGTTATTTCGAACGTGTCAATTGACAACGTGGCCAAAATCTTCTTCTTTTTAAATATCCAAATTGCTATCTGTCATTAATTACCTGGTACAGTAGAATATTGTTTTATAGTCGGCACAGCTGTGCTAGATATTTCTCTATGTGTGCTAGTCAGTTCCTTAGATTGTAACAATAAACATTACAACTTTAATTAATAATAATGCTTAGTGCTGATAATGAGTATTAGAACAAAAGTACTACAGCTGAAAATGAAAATTTGGCAACAAAGGTAATAATATGGACATTTTTCAATATTTGTCTGGGTTGGTCTGGGCCTGGGTTGTAAACAAGTTTAACTCTTGACGTTTATTAGAAAATTGTCAAAAAGGAAAAAGAAAAATTATCAAAAAATCAATCAATTCTTGACATCATTACTCAACTTTTCAGTATCGTTCATGTTGAATTTTTAACTGCTGCTAGGTTTACCATTCAGCATTTGATTAATCTAAAAATATTGAAAAAATGAGTGCCAAAGGTTGCCATCATTTGCAAAGTTTTAAGAAAAATCATTCTCATTTGGATACTCTAAAGTGGGTTCATGCCGTTTTTGTTGTGACGGATACTCCAAGAAGTCGCAAAGCCAAGGTAAACATTAATTACACATAACTTATAATATAATAAATGAATTAGGCTCAGTGATTTAGTATGTTATACATTTTTTAATTTTGGATGGTATTCATAAACAAATGGATATGTGTTTTGTTTTTATGTAGATAATTAGGTTGCTAGGAGGTTTTATACATAAATAAGTAATCTGTGATGTGTCAGGGCTGGACTGACCTGCAATGGAATGGAAAAATAAAATTTGCTTGGATCAAAAACTAAAACGTGAGCATTCATATTTTATCAAAAAATGAAAATAACTTACCTATTTAAATCTATAAAAACTTGTGATTACTACCAGCCCTTATATACATAACAAAAGTTTGAATTAAAAATTAGAAAAACAATTATTTGGCACTATTAGATTTTGTAAAATATATGCACTTAATAGTAGAAGTTAACTACATAGTCAAAATTATTTATCATGCACATTAATGAAATAAGTTATGTAACCTAGATATAATTATTTATTAAATATATGAATAAAATATATATCCAAGCAAGTTTTAAGGAGAGAAAGAAATTATTTACCAATAAAACTAGTTGCTGTGATGAGTTTATTATGATAAAGATAGGATTAGATGCTGGAGTCTGGTGTGGTAGACTCTAGTCAATAATATGTGTGGCTGATCCTTTTTAAATAAAAATAGACTGGATAAAGTTACATAATAATGGCTCCTGTAATTGGTTGTTCATAAAATTTCAAATTAATATATTTTTAGATATGCAATGCATACTGCAGAACTTGCAGAAAACGGGGCCCCTTTTTACACGTTTGTTTGGAATGTGTTTATTTTGGTTGCCACAAACATATCAGAGATCATACAAAGCATCAAAAACATTTGATGTCCATGGAGCTGTGTTATGGACACATACACTGTTCATCTTGTAATGATTACATCTATGATGCACAGGTAGATGAACTAACTATGCAAAACAAGATGCAATCCAAATTATTTAGGAAAAGGTAAATTTACTTTATTTGCAACTGACCTAAATAAAAATATTAATTAATTTTTTTTAGATTATTTGAATGGACTTCTTGGGATGCAACAGAAGAAGAAAAAGAATTACTCCATCATAGAACAAAGAAAATTTGTATAACACCAGAATCTACAATCGGCTTGAGAGGGCTATTAAATTTAGGAAAAACTTGTTTTGTCAATTGCATTATACAGGCTTTAATACATACTCCATTGTTAAGAGATTATTTCCTTACAGAAAGACATAATTGCAACACTCTAACTGGAGCATGTCTTGTGTGTGAAGTGTCAAAAATATTTCAGGTTAGTTTACAATACAGACCATTCCAGAACACATGACTTTACAGGTCACCCATATTGTGCTGGAGGACAACCAAATTGATTAATTGGAGTTGAACCTTGTTTATTTTTGATAAATATTTATTCTCCAGCTCAATACAGCTGACATGTCAGTTGAATAAGTTTGAAATAATAAAAACATCTTTATTATTTTACATAATCTTCTTTTAGGAATTTTACAGGGGATCTCGGGTACCATTAGCACTTCATAAATTACTGCATCTAACATGGATTCATGCAACTCATCTTGCTGGATACAAACAACAAGATGCTCATGAATTCTTTATAGAAACGCTAAACATTCTCCATAAACATTGCTTGGATACTATGCAAAAAAATAGTGAAGTTGTTCAAATGGAAAATGACAAATGCCCCTGTATAATTGATCAGATTTTTACTGGTGGACTTCAAAGTGATTTAGTGTGTAAAAAATGCAAGTAGGTATTGTTTTTACCTCGGTTTTTACCTTTAAGAGATATCTATTTAATAATTATTAGAACTTAAGTTCTTTACGTTAGGTTGGAGCGAAGCGACAGGGGGTAATTCGCAATAGATCTGACCGTAACGTTACGTTATGTTACGTTGCTGCGTTATGTGCCTTGGCCTCTCTCTCTCGTTTACGTTGCAGCGATTCATATGCTTCGGCCGGAAATCGAACGATTCGAACCCGGGCCGCCCGCGTGTCAGGCGAGCATTCCACCACTGAACCACCGATGCTACTTTAAAATGCTATGCCAAGCTGGTATTCGTAGTGCTGGTGATATACTTGAATTTATTCGGATACATTTTTTACTATTATTTCCATAATTTTGTGCAAGATTGATCTTTTTTAGAACTTTAGTTCTTTACGTTAGGCGCAAAAGATCTAACCGTTACGTTGCTGCGTTGTGTTTAGGAAGCAGCGATTCATAGGCTAGAGAAAACTGTAATGCCGCCTTATATGGATTCTCGGGTTTAAATTTTACACAAAGGTTGATAATAGTATAATAATCGATTGTTGATAATCGATTAGGAGATACACCTTACAGTTACAAACAATCGACATTTAATCGAATATTCACCGATTATATACAATCGGTTATTAATCGATTGTTGATGAAGGATTGATGATAATCAATTATTGATCGATTGAGGTTAATCGATTGTTGATAAGCGATTGCTGATAATCGACTGTTGATAATCGATTATTTAATCGATCGTTGATCGATCAAAAATAATCGATTATTAATCAATTGATGATAATTGATAATAATCGATTGTTGATCGATTAGAAATAATCGATTATATATGGATTGTTAAAGGAAGTTTCATCCTGAGTAAAATAAATTCCTATATTGATTAAAAAAATTTGATTATTGCTTAAAAGGAACTAAAGTTCTTACGTTTGTGTCCCGTGACACATTCTTCAATTTTTTATTATTTTTTGACATTTCTATTAACGTTCTCGTTATTTCAGTGGCGTATCAACTAAAATCGACCCGATTTGGGATTTTTCCTTGGACTTGGGCCCTGTGTCTGTTGGTGGTAGGCAACCTTCTTCTTTACATGAATGTTTGGAAAGATTTACCAGAGCCGAAGTTTTAGAACAAAGAGAGAAAATATTTTGTTCGAATTGTCAGTCATATGAGGAATCAACAAAACAGTTTACCATGAAAACTCTTCCCATAGTCGTCAGTTTTCATTTAAAAAGATTTCAACATATTAATGAGGTATATTTGAAATAACCACTTTGTACAACAGTTTTAATTTGTGATTTTTTTCAGGTTGAAAAAAAAATATCGACGGTTATATCGTTTCCGGAAATGTTAGATATGACACCGTTTATGAGTCGAAGTAAAGAACAGTCACCGTATCCTATTGATAATAGATATTCTCTGTTTGCGGTTATTATTCACTTGGGTGCAACCATTAACATGGGTCACTATATAGCTTACGTCAGGCAACAGCATGATTATTGGTACAAATGCGATGATGATGTCATTATGAGAGCGAATTTAAAAGAAGTGCTTGGCTCTGAGGGGTAAGAGTTATCAAATATTGAAATTTCTGTAATTATAAAGTTATTTTTTTTAGCTATCTACTCTTTTATCACAAGCATGTATTGGGATATGAATAAGAAAGACATTTGTGATTGAAAAGTGATATTAGGTACGTTTCCGCAGCTGAGTTAATAGAAAAAATTCGTCAAAGAATTGACAAATAATGTAGTCGTAATTTTTCAGACAGTGCTAAAAAAATAGCAGAATGTTTATAGATTTTTTTGAATTTCTGTTTAAATTATGAAAAATATTTTTGGTCTATTTTGCAAAAATATACATAAAAAGACCAATTACCAATTAAATATATATTATTTATAAACACAGGTTCATAATTTTTTACACAAGAATTTTAGTTTAGGTAATTATTATTTTCAATAACATTTAGATAATTCGGTGTTTAAAAAAATCTTATGTACAAGTAGAAAATTTTAAACTTAACTCAACTACTTTTTAGTGTCCCCCTGTAATAAATTTTGGACTTAAAATTGGTATAGAATGTGAATGTTTTATATGTAATTCTTTTAAACCAAACTTGGGTTTATTTAATTATAATCTTATTGATGATATAATTAATACGCTTTTTGCAGTCAAGTTATGAAATTCTTACTTTATACAAACATGGACTTGGTATGTATTATTTATCGTGAATGTAATTAATTTTTTAATTGATGTCTTTTTTTAAATTTGTGTTATATTTCGTCCACAATGAATAGTAAATTATAATGTTTTTGTATACATCGATTTAATTAAAATATTTACATACTTTTTTTATATACAAATAAAAAGCAATTATTTTTCCTCTAAAAGTATTCTGAATAAAAGTGAAGTTTATATTTTTTGACTTTTATTACTTTAAATACCTCTACTATTTTAAGTGAAAGTATAAAAGTTTGAATATCCCGCCTGTAAACATTAGTTCCGGCACTCCCTCCTGCAGCGCTGCGATCAACGCGTTACCAGGAACGACAGCTCTCATTGTTATTTCTCTTTTCTCGTGATGACATGATGACAATCACATAGCCGGTAACCTAATTTATTGTTATGATTATGTTATTACAAAAATAAAAAAAGTGGAAAACATTTAGAAATAATTATAAACTATGAGTAATAAACCAAAAAGGTAAAAAAAAAACATTTTTCCATCCTTTTCCTTTCGCTATTATTTTATGTGACTATGTTTTTAGATTTGTGCATCTAGATTTCAAAGGTGCTCCCCCAAAACCATCATTTTTAAAAACGGTAAGTGAAGGAGCGAATTGATATATTTAAATTCTATTTCAGCTCTCCTAAATATATATGCTTATAAAATAAAATATTTTACTATAAAATTTAAATTTTTTAGTTTTTTCCCTTGCTATCAACCTACGGAGTCTATGGAGTTTTAATAGAATGGGAAGATAGTTTCCCATATATAGGTGATATTACTGAAATAGGAAGCCTTAGTGTAAATAGTGCAAGTGGAGGCCATTATATCCCAAAGGAAGCATCAGAAATTACTCAATTAGGTATTTTTTTTCAATTATTGATAGAATAATAAAAATAAATATTCAATTTTAGCAAAAGTCCATTCTTTGATGACAATACCCTTAATCCAAACCTTTGGCCACATGGAATTTGTATTGAAACACAGCAAGTTCAAGCATTTACGAGAGAATGAAATTTCTCCTAGTTGTATATGTCCTAGTCAAGAAGATAGTTTACATTTAATAAAAGAAATGATTGATCAAATGTTAACATTTCATGTAGATACTGAATATATCCATATTGGTGCAGATGAAGTGAGTATTTTTTAATAGACTTCAAGTTTCTTACAATTTTAAAATGTCTGTAGAAGTTTATTTGAAGTCACATTATACATTTCACAATATATCTTGCTTCAAGGGCTTCGTAATAAGATTTTACAAATCCATCATTGTACAGTAAATGGTAACAAAACCATAGTTGGTAAAATTTACAATACATACAATTTTCAAAAACAAATTTAACAAATCATGTTTGATTGAAGTATACTAATGTTTTCAGGTATGGCATTTAGGTCAATGTGCAAAATGTGTGGCTAAAATGGAAACGTTGAAATACAAACAGCATTCATTGTGGTTAGATCATATAGTTGCTGTGGCGAAATATATAAGAACTAGATATCCAAATACTAAAGTTATATTATGGGATGATATGTTAAGGAATATAGACGAAGTCATTTTAAAAGGTATTAATTATATATTTTTTACACACTTTTTTAACAAGTCATGAAGTTACAAAGTTTTTATATATTGTTGAGCTTAGTTTTGATCTACTTGTATGCTAATTGGTATAGAAAATTATGCTTGTGCTATTTCCTACCTAAACGAAATAATTGCGAGCCAAAATTAGTAGTCATTAGTGAATTAAAATTGAGAGTAATGCCCAAATTGGGAATTGGTGTACACTATTTGGGTCAGTGGTTTCCCTACAAGTATTCAAAAATAAGAAATAAATTATGGGTATATATGTGAATAAAAATTATACATTAACTATTAACTGGTGCAGTTAATATTTGATATTTTATACTTACTATTTTTTTGGAGAGTACAACTTGGGTGAACTAGTTGAACCAATGGTTTGGTACTACCATACCTCGGACGATTTTTTCTCTGCCACCCTTTGGAATAAATATTGTAACACATTTCCTAATTTATGGGGAGCAACTGCTTTCAAAGGAGCCACAGGTAGTCATCAAATTATGCCTGTCGTTCCTCACCATATCCAAAATCACGAGTGCTGGGTTCGAGGATTGACACTTTATGGCAATCAAATTAAAAATATGCAAGGTTTAGTACTGACTGGGTGGTCGAGGTACGATCATTATGCTACTTTGTGTGAATTGTTACCTTGTGGAATACCATCTCTATGTAACTGTTTACTTACATTAGAAAATGGAAAATATTCTCCAGAAATAATTCGGTAAGGATTATTTTTAAATTAAAATAAAATTACTTCTAGGAATATATTAAATTTCAGATCGGAGATGGCTTCATTAGGATTCATCTTTCCAGATGTATTCTCCAATGATACATCAATTGTTCCTCGTTTTCCTGGTTGTCAGATTTATATTAATATGGACTGGCTGAATCGTTTTATAAAAAAATATAAAGCAGAAACTGATAGTGATAGGTTTGTTATTGAAGTATTTTCTTCTACCAACTGATTGGTACAAATTTCTTTGCAGATTTAACACTTGGTTCAATCCCTGGCAAAGGAACACCAAATATACAACTCCTTATCATATTCTCTCAATGAAAGGAACAATAAACTTGTAAGTAAAATTAATTGATGAAAGAATTGTTTTTATAAGTTTTTTTTTCAGACTCTTGGGTGAAATTGAAAGATTAGAAGAATTTTTAGATTCATCACTACCTGAAATTTATTATGAACACACAATTGAAGAATTGACTGGTACTTTGATACATCCGATGAAAGAAAATCTCTCCAGATTGAATCAATACTGTCTTTCTCAAACTACAGAATGTCCTACCAAACCTGAACCAACAGATTAATAAAATAACAGTGATCTGGATGAGCGTACTATCCTGGACACACATGAACGGATAATTTTTTTATGACAATCTGCATACTGCTACGAAAATCAGTAACATTTGTTTGCTCATTTGCGAACTATAAGAAATCTTTGTATGCCAATTACATACTGCGCAAAATTACAATTTTCTTACATTGGCTACTTAATAAAGTTCAATATATTGTAACTGTTGGTTATATATTACAAACGTAATGCATGTCAAGTTGTAACAAAAACTGTCACTTGCCAATCTTATAATTCGACAGTATTAATAATAATTTAAAAGATTGTTTTATTGGAATCCCACATATTTCCTGGTCTTGGCTCTATAGTAAAGATGTATAAGCTCCAAAACACATCCGTTACTCCAACCAAAACCAGCTTGTATATGATATTCACCACCTCCACCAAAATGACCGCTACTTTCAGCACTGTATTTTTCGAACATAACCTTATTTTCGTGAAATGCTTTAATGTTGGAATTCACCCATATGTGAGCCAAAGCTTTTGCCATTTCTTGTGCTTCTGGATCTTCGCTTTTATCCAAACCTGTTGATAAGATCTGGTAAATAAACTACAAAAAACTTCAATTTTCTAATAAGTTTGTGTCAAGTAAAATGTTTTGAACAGCTCTCTCCAACTTTGATAAGCAAAAAAGCGAGTGAAAATTTGTTGGGTAAATACTCTCTGTTGAAAATGTCAAAACACTCAAATAAGTGGTCAACATTCGAGCTGGTACAACTGATTTTTGATACACTGAGTAGTAACTTCTCAGTCACCATGTTATTGGTGTATTACGAGTTGCGTGAAACTGGAGATTCAATGCTCGGACCGATTGGGAAAAGTAGAGTTCGAGTGTGTTTTGTAAATATTTTGCTTTTTTTTTAATAGTGTTTTGTGTTGTTAAACTAAATTTTGACTCCCAATATTTTTATTTTTGGAGTAATAGGTATGGTTGATATTTGTGAAAAGTACAACAAGCGTCCAATTAACTGTTTAGTTTTAGGTCTGATTTCGAGTTTTTATTTTATTTTTGATATAGCCATATCTACAAAAGTTGCAAAGTTGCAGGAAAAGTACCTTTGTATTGAGTGATATTTTAAATCTTTAATACCGACTTATTTTCTCTTTGATCTGCAATGAAAACAAAAAATCGAATAACATAACCTATTCCATAATATCTCTGATTATACAGTGCGGTGGAAAAAGTGTTACCCCCCCTATTTACTAGTCTATTTTCATATCTTAAGAAAAAAAGGAAATTTAGGAAATATTTATTTAGAGACAAAACAATTCCAACCCTCCAATGAAAAAACCTACCGTCAAGCCAACAGAATTCATTGAATTCTTGCAAAGCAAGATTAAAACTCTCGAATAACTCAGAGTCTGTTAATTTTTGAACCAAAGTGTTGTACATTTTTGAAATCAATGTTTCAATAGGTTTCAAATGAGGTATCGCATGATGCACTTTCTCATTTAAAAAAATCGAAGGGATGACACCCCCATGAAGAGGGATTATGTCAGGTTCGAAGCTTTTATATCATAACATACTACGCTTAATATCAAAATTGACCTGTTTCAGCTTTTTTCTTAAGATATAAAAATAGAGTAGTTAATAGGGGGGGTATCACTTTTATTCCACCGCACCGTATAAGAATATTAACTCAGAAATGATGACAGTTCAGTTAAATAGCAAAAAAAAGTTTTAAACTTGTCACTGACACAAAATTAAAAAGGTACATTTACATTCAATTACGCGCGTTTGAAATTTGCTCGCTTGACATATGACGTATCCATTTACATTGACAATTTAATTCATGTATAAAAAATCGCATATGCCACAGTGCAATTGTCACTTTGACAGCGGCAAAAATTAGCTTTAACTTTTACAGCGACAAATACACTAGTGGTTTTTTCACATATTCATTTGTTAATCAATATCACTGTTCCTAGTATGAATTTCAATAACTGCGTTTTTAATAATTGTACATTAAAATAAAAATGTGTTTATTTTTAATGTTTCATAAATAAAGTTTGCATTGATATGTTTCCAAATTTCTCATTCATTAAATTGTCCTGCCGAATTACAATTCTAAACTCTTTCCTTTAGCAATTTGACTCGAATATCTGTCAACCTAAAAACACTCCACCTTCGGTGTCGTGTTTTTAATAGTTGACAGTTATTCTCGTCAAATTGCTAGGAAACAGTTTCTCAAAACAACCCAAATTTACCCGATAAAATACAAACCACTTGTGCAATTATAAGTGAAAATTTTACTTTTGCTTAAGCTTGAGCGGGCTTGTTCTTCTGCTTGACAAGCAGAAAGACTATTTCATTTAAAATTTTAAGGTTATGTTATGATTGTTAAGAAAATTTTATGATACTTTTTGTCTCATTAAATTTCTTTGAAGAGGAAAAGCTTCATCATCCATAAAAAATGTTGGCACTTCATCTGCAATATTGGGAGCAATTTTACTTGTTGGTATATTTAATGTGCCTGCTGAAAGGTTTTTTCCAAATGTGGAATTTTTTAATATGCCACCATCACTCTGTGCTCAATAAGACCCAATATCAACAAAGATAAAATTATATTTTGCATCACATATTGCTAATAGTATGCTAAATAAATGTCTCGTACCCAAAACCTTCTTTTTGCGAATTTTCTTTCTCACACAATTTTTGGGCGGTTTTTTATGTAACGTTAGAGCATAATACTAAACTTTTAATCTTATCCTCGTCCATGATTTTTATTTTTATAGATATCCAACTCACGAAAAACTACGGCAAGACAAATTAAATAACCCAAAAATTTAGAACCAATGTAAATGATCATTATGTGAAATGTCAATTAAGCAAGAGATTGAGCATGCACGTAATTGAATGTAAATGTACAAATACAGTACGAATAGGGCATGTCCACGACAGTTGACAATTCCTTGGTGGTTAAACAATAGACACGATGAAAAATTATCAAACAACTATTAACCAGTTATTATATATTATTAAATATGCAAGCTCAACAATTAAAATAACTTTAAAAGTACACTGAAGCAAAACCAACTTAACTCAAACACGATCTATCATTATAAATCAGCATAACCTAACTATTAAGTACCACGTGTTCTGAACGCTTTGTTTATAGTTTAATCACCAGACTGTTGTCAAAATAGTTAGTGACGTCACGTGGACATGCCCTATTTACGGTAATTACGTTGACTTGCATATAATACAAAAACAATGCAAAACGAATTATTTTACTCGTTGCGACAGTTACAATTTTCTCCGCCAGAGGTTTCATTGAATTCTACTCCGCCCAATAGAGAATCTCGCTCAAACTGGTATGGAAGTATGAAAACAATAGAGAGTTGTAGGAAGATATTTTTTGGGTTCCGGTAATAAGAGAAATGCTATGTTGACATAATATAAGCATGCATACTTTCATCCATATGTTAATACGGACCCAGATATACCTATAGCATTCATTTTCTTACCTATTATGATTAAATTTTGATAAGGAGACCAAGCATTCGGAAAATCCCACTGTTGACCTGTTGGAAATAGTGACATAGGAATACCTCCTCTATAAAGATCGATTCCCTGTTTCTTTAAGTATTTTACCGATCTCTGACCTTTTTCTTGTTTCTGACTCTCATCGAAAACACCTGCCCATAGAGGAGTTAAATTGCTCGCGAAAAAATGCCTTCGTTGTCTTTGAAGTTTCAAATCATAGTCATACCTAAAATGCATTTGATTAAATTATATTTTTATCAAGACGGGAAAAAGTTACATACCATGTACCATCTTCTTCGTTCCAAAGAATTGCCTCGATAGCCACTTTCCAACGTTCCATACAATCCTGATAAAATTTCGCCATCTCGTCATTTTGTAATATAAGATTGAATTTGTACATAACCTTGAAGGCTTTGTAGAGAAACGCGTTTAAATCTGCTGGGATATTCCTTCTTGTACTGATCATGGTTAGATTTCCTGTTGGATTTCCTCTTTTGTCAAATAACCAACGGCTACTGAAATCCCAACCGCTTTCAGCGCCACCTTTCAAATCCGTATAACACTCATACTACAATGACAAATTGATATCTACATACAGAGTGATCAACTTATACTAGTTCCATTATTCTAAGATAAACGAAAGGACTGGCAAAACCCAAGCAGACTGAAGTTTCCCCGAGGAGAGACCTGGTACACAGACTGGGGGGAAGGGACAGGAGCAGAGGTGTATTGTGAAATGAGAAACACAAGATGCTCCTTTTCACTAGGAGAACATCCCAAGTAACAAAAATTGATATATAAAAGTTATAAACACCTTTATAAAATCATGTTTGGAAAGTGAATGGTGCCTTAAAATGTGAAATAAGCATATATACAGAGCTTATTCAGCTGTTATAACTCTAAATAGGCCCACGTTAGGCAACCATTTCATAAGGGTATTACGAGCAACTGCATTATAACTGTTCTATAGTACTTCTATGATATTCTTATAAAGGTTTGAAATACCCTTTATACTACGTTTATATATCAACCTCCAAGCCGCAGTAGTTATGGACACTCTTATAAAGGTAATTTAGAAGTTAATATACCATTTATATGACGTTAACACCTACATCATCTGAAACAGGATTTTCAGAAGAAATCATAATACTTATATAACTTTAATATTGCTAAATAATAGAAACATCGATGGTGTATTTGAAACTAATGCAACTGTCAATCTGGTTCGCCAATTTAAGTAGGTATGGCGTCTATAGCACACTACTACATTATCTTAACTTCGGCGATATTGAAAAGGAGACAGGAGTACCCGAAAACTGGCATGCGAAGCAAATTTTACTGTGAAAATAGATTACGGTACCTTGAAAAAACGCAAAGCGCCCGTTATTTTATCAAAACTAAAATTTTTTCTGAAACATTAATTTATTTGACAATGTTTATTTAAAAGCGATAATTACAGTCTTCCAGACAAAACTAATTTCTGTGAGTAGAGCAACTTATTTCGTACATAATTGTTATAAAATTGTTCAGAATTATTCATTTTCAACAAAAATTGAATTGTAGCATATCACTCGCAATTAGATTGCAATATGGCGGTAATGGGTATGAGAAAATGCAAACCGCTAGTTCAATAGTTTCATAAGAGGAATTTAAGAGCTTATATTACTTTATTAACTCCTCAATATGGATAGTTTGATAAATGTATCTATTTTAAGTTAACATCTTTTTACAAATAATCGGTGTTGCCGATTTACTTGCCGGTTATTATCAAGTCCGACATAGTTATACATTTTGTATTAATATAATGTCTATAATAGCAAAATACTTTTCGTTAATAACTGTATGTAAAATTTTCTGTAGTCTATATTTTATCTCTTCCTCTGGTCTCTGGTGGCATTTTATTTATTATTTCCAAAGTTATTATATGTATCTATCTGGGGAACTAACTTAACGTTTGACAACACTGTTTTTTCTAACCGGCATCAGCCGCCACTTGGTTTCTCCTCCGTCAAGAGCAGTGGAAACTGGAGTTAGTCCTTACTAAGTCTACTCTCTTATTTCGCTGAAAGGGGATATAATCAATCGTTCCATTATAGTGGTTAAAACTACTATTTTTGAAATTGTAGGTGGTATATCTTTGACATATTCTAAAACCGTTTTTATTGGATTATCAATCCCGTTATGCCAATATTCCCCCGAGTCAATTGTTTTTACACTTATGATAGGTGGTGTTTGTGAAAAAGTACTTGGATCCTTCGGGAACGCTGCACTTGACAATCGGTTATTAACAATATTTAAGAGTTCTTTTAGAGCAGTATTCTCCTACTTATGCCGTACTTACTGCCCACGATCTTAATTTCGTTCTGAACTGATAGTTTAACTTGACATCATTTGAATTTTACCTTGCGTTTAAAGTTACCACTTTTCCTAATATTTTTCCATTTTTTTGGAATCTCACTCATGATGGCAATGTAGAGAATTTTTCAAGCTTAAGTTAAACTTGTTATATAGCACCGCTATCGAGCTACAATATTTTATAAAAGTATCACATGTGCCTCTCTAAATAACTGTCAGAAACGACATCTGATCCCGTGGAGTTTATCAACGCTATTTTGCTTAAATCACCAAACTATTATATGAATCGATTATATAAACGTTTACAAAGTATACTATGAAGTATGTACTTGAAAGTGTAGGAAATATGCTTCTATATTGCTTAATGGTCATCATAGAAAGGTGTATAAACCAGTTAAAAAACTGTTATATAGAGGTCTTCTAATTATGTTCTAAGATCGCTTTTATCACAATATAATAGAACTAACTAGTAATATAAGCAAATTGGTATTCCAAAGTTGTCTAATAAACCAAAAAAGCTTTCCATGAAACCATTATAAACCACTAACATAACATTTTGTTAATTAAACGGCTACCAACATGTTACTTGGGATACCTCTGTATTTCAGGCAGATATTTATGATATCCTATAATGTGTCAGAATTAACAAACATAGGACTGACACTCATATGATAAACATACTAACTGGCAGCCCTTGCAGCTTTAAACAGCTGCAAGGTAACATCCAGACTAGTAGAAGAATGCCAGAAAGAACTAAATGAACTAGTAGACCACATTAAAGTAAGATTAGTGTGGGTACTGGGACATAACGGTATTTCTGGAAATGAACTCGCGAGAACTGGTTCAGCAACAGCATGTTGGACCAGAACCAGCTTTTGGGACCACAAAGAAGGTATTCCGAGGGCAAACACAAAAATAGGTACAAAGCCAACATAGACTTCAGCAGTGGAGGAACACTCCAAAGAAGGTACACAGTAAAACCTTCATAGTTGACACATGTAAAACGGGCCTCGAAGAACTACTGAATATCAGTAGGAATAAGCTAAGATTACAGGTTATCTAACGGGTCATACCCCGGTAAAAGATCACCTGCATAAAATAGGGTTATATAACGGGGACCTCAGCTGCAGACTTTATGGCATGGAGACCGAGACCGAAACCCATATCTTATCTGACTGTGAGGCACTGGACTCGAGGAGACAAACAATCCTAGGAGAAGCCAATGTTCCACCTGAAGTATATGGCACACATCCAATGGACCTATATCGTCTACTCGAAGGTACGGGGATAACTGGATGGGTGGACTAAATGTGGGAGTAGAGTACAATAAGCCAATAGACTGAAGTGCTCCAGGCATCAGAACGACTTCCAAAACACACATAAAAAATATACACGAAAAAAAGTTACAGACTAAGTTAAGCTACAGATATCAATCTACGGAGTATACGTTGACCACCCTGTATATACTGACAAAAAAAACAGTGTCTCTCACCCTTTCTTCCTCAGTTTTTAACTGTATACAAGTTTCCACGTCTTCCAAATAAGATTCAGGTCTGGGAGTGTCGCTCTCTGAATCGTAATGTGCAAGTTCGTAATCTTTTCCATCTTTGGTGATTTTTGCGAGTCTATGCTGCAACCAAAACGATAATTCTCGGTCTAAAGTGTTTATGTTTTGTCTAATGAACTCGAAATCTTTGGAAAATTTTACATAATCAGCTACCATGAGGCTTAAAAGCGGCGGTTGGGATCTATTCAAATAATAAATTCTTCCTCCGTTCGGAATGAATCCAAATCTGAAATATAACACAAAAGTGGAGAGATCCATTTTACCTTTGATCTCTGAAGGCGATAAAGCGCGTCAATAGTGTTGGTGTAGTGGTAGTGTCAAAAAAATGTATTTGGTTTACCTCTCAACCATCGACAGTAAGTTTTGAACTAATCCTTTAGAGGTTTCCATCATATCACTAAGTAAAAGCCCTTTCAAGATCCAATAGGAATCCCAATAATAGTATTCTTTGAATCTCCCACCAGGAATAATAAAGGGATGCTCAACGGGGATCAAGGAATGCGTCTCGGGATGATCAAAAACGTGATATGACACTTTTCTTGTCAAAGTAGGCCATATTTCGATGATATTTTGCGCGAAATTCCGTATGACGGGATCTTTAATTTCTTTAATCATTTTCGGTTCTTTTTTATAATCTCTCGGGTACCATTCTTCCAATTCACCGATTGCCTTGAAATTTTCGAAAACGAATTGTTTTATCTGCTCCCTGGATGGGTTGTCATCATTTTCGGCCATAAGCGATTGAAATTTTTGTAAAGTTTCGTTGATGGGATTGATCATTGCCATATCTACGAATGTTTTGGAATCGTTGAATATTTTTGCCGTTTGTACCATGTGAAGAAGATCTCCTTGACAATATACCGGACTGTAACATGACTGTTTGTGTTGGGTGAAGATTAGTTGAACAGATGCTAGGAATGTCAACGTAAACAATATTAATTTCATTATATCTGAAATAAAATATATATAATGTATAGTCGGGCCTATCTTAGTTTACCAATTTAGGATTGGAAAGTTTAAGCGATAAGGTGTTGTGTTCGTCGGAAATTTCAGTAGTACTCAAACGGCTTGTTTATCAAAAGCGCAACCATATACAGATCGCGTAATTTCTTATGGAACCTTCCTGGAGTACACAAGTACGACAAGGAAAATATGAGAAAAACAGCTTGAAAGAGAGAGAAAGTATAACTGTGTGCGCGCATCGGAGGCGTGTACCCAGGTCTAGGGGATGGCCGAATGTTGATTGTCCTTTACAGAGAAAGAGAATTCACTAGTAGGTGGTATTCAGAACGGACAATCAATATTCGGCCATCCCCTAGACCTGGGTACACGTCTCCGATGCGCGGGCACAGTTATACTTTCTCTCTCTTTCAAGTTCTGAATACCACCTACTAGTGAATTCTCTTTCTCTCTGTAAAGGACAATCAACATTCGGCCATCCCCTAGACCTGGGTACACGCCTCCGATGCGCGCGCACAGTTATACTTTCTCTCTCTTTCAAGCTGTTTTTCTCATATTTTCCTTGTCGTACTTGTGTAATCCAGGAAGGTTCCATAAGAAATTACGCGATCTGTATGTATCAAATCAAAAGACACAGAGGTTACTAAAATGTGAGATTACAAATAGGTATACCCGGAGAAAATAATGATAGTTGATGTTTCCTGCCCACTTGTTGACGAATTTCCACTTTTTCATTCATTCTCGAAATAATTATCAGATTAAGTACCATTTCCATTGCTTGAGGAAGCAAAATACCGGAAAATTGCTTCTTATTATTCATATTATCCCTTTGAATTGTCACAAAACTGACATTTAAATAAAAACTTTGCTGATGAAAGACTTTTTAGAATCGCTGCAAACTAAATACATATCCTTTTTTCTCCCGTCGAAATTGTATAAGTCTGTCTTATTCAACTTACGGATTTTCTTTGGAAGTTATGATTAAACGCAATAAAAGAAAACAAAAACGGTGAGTATGTCTTTGATGAATCGTATGATAAGACTACATTTGACTCAGTAGTGATTTAGGTTTGAGGGCGCCCTAGGCCCGAGACGATATGGTGCCCTTTTTCTTTCCTCGATATTATATTATTTATTGAGTTTTTTATATACAAATGTTTATTTTTTTCACTACTAGCCTCTAAACCTAACTTTATTGAATTTTGTTGAGGTAGACAAGTCGTCTTAAAAATTTTGGCGCCCCTCAAAATTTGCCGCCCTAGGCCCGGGCCTAAGCCTAAATCCGTCACTGATTTGACTATAGCAGAAAACACCTAAAAGTGTGTCGTTTTTTTATGAGCGTTAGCCAGTTAAAAATAACATTTAAACTACTTACAAATTGGTGTGGTAAAATTTGGAATGTTTTATTTGATGTTACTAGAAATGGCCATGATTCATTTTTTGGTGTGACAACAATTTTGAAAATGAGTCTTACGTTGACAGTCAGAAAATGACAGGTGTCATTTGTAACAATTTCCACTTACCATATACGTACGACTAACATTTTTTAAAAGGGTTTTAAGAAAAAAATTCAAAATATATATTATATATTACAACAATATTGTAACAATAAATACTATAACTAATTATTTTACATCTTAATCAACTTTCTTATGTTTATTATGAGATTTGTTTTGTTTTTTAACTGGTTTTGTATAAAATGCATCTATCAAAGCTAGTGCTTCACCATTAGTCCAACCAAATCCTGATTGGACGGTGTACTCCCCACCCCCTCCGTATACTCCAACGTTATTAGCATCGTATTTTTCGAACATGTCATTGGTTGTTTCAAAACCTGTCATATAAGCTTCGAGTATCTTCGTTCCTTGAGATCTAGCTATTCGTTCGGCTTTTCTGGAACCAGTTTTTTTCAAACCTAAAAATGCAAAATTTAAAAATGTAACCTACTTGGAAACAACTCTATTTTACGTATGAACTTCTGAAATTACCAGAAGAGGCGCCACTTGTCTTTACGCAGGCTCTCTATTTCGAAAAAATAAATGTATCTAATGGCCATTTGCGCGGACTTTTCTTAAGCTTTACTTAAATTAAGTAATGCTTAAAAATTAAGGTATGATTAAAATGTAATTATTTGCACCGACTGAACTTAAACTCATCCTTAGTAAAGTGGTGGAACACACCGGCAACGTTGCATTGTTTAGTACTTTTCGTGTCATTTCAAATGAAATTGGTACTAGTGCACTTGCCCCACTACCCAAAACTAACCTATAAAAAAGTCAATGTCACGTAAATCTGTGACGTAAATGTAGTAAATGTTTGTTACGATTTGCACTTGGCAGCAAAATTTTTTTTATTTCTAAACCCTTAACCATTTTGTTTATCAAATTATCGCAGCACATGATGAATACTGAAAAAACGTCCTCCAAACGCGTTCGATCATCAAATTTTTCGGCATCGGAAAAAGAACTTCAAGAACTGTCTCCTTGTACAGTTGTCAGAACCAAACATGAGCCCCGGAAAATATGCCAACTAAAATAAGGTCATCGCAAGCAGCTAATCAAGAGCCAATGTTAACGACTGTCCATTAGTAATTGTTAAATATAATCGAAATAATATGACCGAGTGATTTCATCAACATACATCATTTTATTCATTTTGTATCAGTGTTGTCAATGCGAGGATGATTATACGATTTTTAGACAATTTCACTAATTTGGATCCAATAGTTTTTCGAATATTTTGTAGAAGGGATATATAAAATGACTATTGTTTTTGGGGATTTTCCATATTGACTGGAGTCGAAGACTTTATTTAGATAAACAATGTGTCCTTTTGGTAATTTTGACAAATTCTGATGATTTGAATAGTAAGTTCGGGTAATTTTCATTTTTGCATCGGCAACACTGGACTATAACCAGTTCATATTTTGTTGCTTTCCATAGAAACTTGACCCCTCTTTTTCATGACATTAATACAGTAATGTAATTTGAAAATATAGACATTTAGGGCAAACGCTAGTTTTAGTTTTGGTCCAATATAAATTTTTTTATTAATATTTAGAGTTACATTTTTAGCAAGTTTGACTTTGTTTACATATCTCTTAACAGTTGACATTTATGGTATCGATATTTGGTTATCGATTCAAAATATCGAATTGTTACTACAAAAATACAACTACAGCGACATGAACACGCCCACCAGGGCTCACGTTTGCTTCTGCCAACTGTACAACCGAAATCTTTCAAAAAAATTTAAATCGTCCATTTCTTCAAAATAATGTCTTCTTGTACGAAATTGTCTAGGAAACCCTAAATCCTGTATTCCAAGAACGTCTAAATCATCTTCTAAAAAAATTTCTTCAAAAAACATATCCATGATGAGCCTGGAATGTGACATAATATATAATTTGTGAATCTGACGAACGTGTTTAAAAATGAGGTTATAAATAACAAATTTAAATTTGAGGACCTGTTAAGCCTCCAATATCGACGGCTTACTTTAAGTAATACTTTAGCTACTTTAAGTGGAACTTAAACACCCGTGCAAGTAATTAAGGAAACCTTATGCTTTAAGCGACCCGCGCAAACGGCCATAAATAACCATCAAAACTTACCTAAAGCAACAAATTCCTGTAGAGGAGGCCAAGCATTAGGCAGATCCCATTGTTGCCCGCTCTTGATAAGAGACGTTGGTATTCCACCAGGATATTTGTGAACTTTGTTATCTTTATAATAGTGAGCAGCTCTAACACCAAAGACTTCCTTCTTTGTTGTATCATAAGCGTCAGCCCAAAGAGGAGCAAAATTACTTGCATAGAAACCTTTCCTTTGGTTGGACTTGATTAAATCGAAATCATACCAGATACCATCCTCTTCGTTATAATGTATAGCATGTATGGCTTCTTTTAAAGCATTATGTCTTTCGGACCATTCCGAAGCTTTGTCGTTGATACCGACCAGTTGGTAGAATCTGGAAAGTTGTTCGAAAGATTTGCAGAGAAAAGCATTTAAATCGACTGGAATGAGGTGCAGTATGTCGATTTGGGACAAATTGGTACTTGGGGATCTGTCATCATTGAATAGCCAACGAGTGGAGTAGTCCCAACCGCTTTCGGCGCCACTTTTCAAATTTCTGTAGCATGTTTTCTATAAAAAAATAAATAAAACTTGACCTCATGTCCAATTAGAGAACTCCTACACAAAATTGGGGTATAAAATGGAGAAGTTTTCTGCAGATAATGTGGTAAAGCCACTTTTAGGGATCAGTGAATGAAACCCCAGTATAAATATCTTCTGTAAGTTCCTTGTGGCACTATAGTCCAGTGAATGAAGGAGGAAAAAAGGCAAAGTTAACATTAATGACGCCCTGTTTTCATCTTCCGGTTGGAAGTTGCATTTGGTACATCATTAAACATGAGACAAAGTTCTGCATGGAAACGCGTGCGAGGGCGGAGAAAATGGCCC
Organism: Galerucella tenella; assembly: GCA_910591685.1. Lineage (NCBI taxonomy): Eukaryota > Metazoa > Arthropoda > Insecta > Coleoptera > Chrysomelidae > Galerucella > Galerucella tenella. The sequence continues at coordinate 2,765 of CAJUYH010002178.1, read as the reverse complement.
CAAAAGACCAGGAAAATAGGTTTTCAGCCAATATCTCCTAAAATATGGCAGTTAGAGATTTTCGGTTCCGATAAAAATTGAAGTTCAGGTCATTTTCTACAAAAATGGTCCTCATGATTTTTTTCGCAACATTAATATTTTCTGCAAAAAATCGGGTTGAAATACCGGAAATATGCAAGTTTTGTACAAAATTTGAGCTGGGGGGTGTTGGAAATCCATTATTTTCAATGTCTTGGATTGTGGAAACCAATTGTAGATGGCGCCACCTCATTTTACAGATTGGGAAAATCCTCGGTGCCATAAATGAGAAACCCTGTAACCAGACACTTTTGATGGATATTTATGTTTCCGAGGGTCTTGTTTTCCTCTCAGATGAGGCCTCAGGATATACTTATTAGGAAAACGGGCTATAAGATTAATTCTAGCGAGATGGACCTCACCAGTGGACCTGAATCTAGCAACAATCAGCTTTGCACATGTGGCAAAAAAACTGAAGTTCATTAGGCTTTTGGTAAGGAAAACTGAAAATGCCTCAAGAGTGAAGAATATTCACCCATAATACTCAGCAACAATTTCTTGCAGATTCTCCGCAAATTTTTGCAATTTCTTTTGCAACCAGACTGATTGAAGTTTTTGGAATAACGAGTTATAAACGTTCTCCATGTTTCATTTATTATAGAAAAATATATATATTTTTAATTATTTATTTATTTATCAACGGGAGAACCCAATATAATGATACAAGAATAATACATTATAGACTAAAATATTACATAGAAAATTTTTAACAAAATTACAAGAGATTCGCGGGTTAATTGTCCGTGAATTGATGAAAAAAGTATATAAAAATACATTGCAATTATGACATGAATCTGTTCGTCACCAGTCATCATCTGATTCTTGGTGAAGAACTTCTTCTGGGTCTAGATCTCCCTCTAGCTCTACCTCGTCAACAACTTCTTCCGAGTCTACAGTTTCCTCTAATTCTACCTCTTGGGATAACATATTATCGCTGTCTTTATAATTCGAACACTGGCGTGACTCACACGAACCACAAATAGATGAGCAGACGACACGAGCGCCACGTAGAGCACACGCGCGGCGAACGACGGAGGAACGAAAGTAATAAACTATAGCGTATACATTTATATAAGTAAACTGGTTTTTCCCCGGGGTATCAAAGGTATGACTTATATACATCGATGGAAAGGTGGGAATTCCCCCATTACACTAGTTAAGGTGTTAAAATGTTAGAAATAAAGAGCAGGGAGAAAAAAACCACCAAAAAAATGTGCGTTTTTTCCTTGAGCCCGCGTTTTCTAATTTTATTGAAAAATGGATGACTTCGACGAAAAAAGTAATTGCACAATCGGAAGATAGACATTCTTAGCTTTCAAATGATGTATCGTAGAGACCAATCGAATCATGTATAAATTTTTAATTGATGGTTGTTCACAAAATTTCCCCGCGATCCAAAAACAGCAAAAATTTGGGATTCAATAAACAACGATTAAATGAAAATTAAAAAAAAATTAGGGTATACAAATTTCAGGGATGACAAAGGACCTTATGAGGACCCATAATCAAGAAAATTTTGAGTAAATTAGTGCAATACAAAAAAAATAGGAACAAATTCCTGGCGAGGTCAAAATTGCCCGGGAGCAGAAAGTTTGACCCGTGTTCCGATATGGCCAAAAGAGTCAAGCGTGACTCAATTCACAGGGTATGATAGCAGCAGAATTCCTCTTCCACACGAATTTTGAATCATGAGAAAATATGCATTTTTCACAAAGTTAATGAATAATTTGTCCCCCCCGCTGATGTGTAAATACACGGACTGTGCTCTCCGGCATACAGCACAGAAGCTCATTATTCGAGGTGCGCTTGGTACCGTTTTTCTGGAAACCGGTCAAATTTTCGAGAAAAATCATAAGGACCAGTTTTGTAGAAAATTAACTGAACTTTAATTTTTATCTGTACCTAAAATCTCTAACTGCCATATTTTAGGAGATATTGGCTGAAAACCTATTTTTCTGGTCTTTTGGGGCCATTTTATCCGCCCTCGCACGCGTTTTCATGCAGAACTTTGTCTCATGTTTAATGAGGTAACAAATGCAACTTCCAACCGGAAGATGAAAATAGGGCGTAATTAATGTTAACTTTTTTCCTTCATTTACTGGAATATTACTTATTCTTTTTTTCTCTTATTCTTCTGGGAATCAAACCACAATATTGTTTTTTTATATCAATGAGTTATTAATTTTTTTCGAAATGTTCACATTTTAAAAAAATTCAGCATAACTCGGAACCCTCTGTATTTAGGTATGGGGAACCATTATGGAGGAGTATTATATTTTTTGGGAGCAATCAGAAAATGCAATGAAATATAGGGTGTTCCATGAGAAAAAATATAACTTTGATACGCGACACTTTATTGGATATTTCAAAATATTTTAAAACTATAGTTTAAGCAGTAGTAAAATTTATGGTATAAAAATATTTTCCAAAAAAATTATATTTTCTCCAATATTTGTCCGGTCCCGGACTTTTGCCGAACTCTGTATACATTAGGACAATTTTAAGGATAAAAACTTTTCTTATGCTTACCTTTTCTTCGTCGGTAAAATTCTGACAAGTGATAATATCTTCGTAATAAGATTCCGGTCTGGGAGTATTACTCTCAACTTTGTACATGAACATATCGTAAGTTTTACCATATTTCGAGACTGCTGTTCTTCTTTCCGCCCACCACCAGTTTATTTCTT